>RRYO01000032.1:0-11804 GCA_006510565.1 Diophrys appendiculata
ACCCCAAAACCCCAAAACCCCAAAACCCCAAAACCCCAAAACCCCAAAACCCCTGATTTACAATTAAGTTCATAAATAATTAATCACTTATTATTAGCAGACTTTGAGGGAACCCTTTTGAATAATTCATCATCAGCAGCAGCAGTGGAATCCGACTGTTAAGTATTTCTTGGATTTCTTCTGCTATTTCCGTGAGTCAAGAACCCTCCCTTTTTATTCTGTCTTGCTGTTCTTCTTCCTTGATCTTTCTAAGGAGATGACTCTCCTTTTTTACTTTCTTCTTTAGCACCTTCGTTCCCCCTTTGGGATTTGGAAGAACCTTTCTCTAGAGGTGGAAGACGAGCTGGAAGAGCTCCAGATGCAGCTGCCATTTTGCTCTCCTTATATTGCTTCTTTTGTTCCACTATTTTTTAACGGAGGATAGCAAGTTAATCTGCTTTATCAACTTCAGTTGTATCTACTTTTTCTGAAGGCTTTGTTTTTAATAGCTTTTCTTATGTTGTGTTGAAATCAGTTTTATCTGTCTTTTCTGGTGATTTCAAATCTTCAACTTTATCTGCATTCTTTAGTTTTTATTATTTCTTTAATTTTCTATTAATCCTCCATTATTTGAATTTTTTACAAGAATCTATTATTGTTTAGACAATTACAAGACCCATGTTGAGAGCTACAATAGTACATATCAGAATAATCTCTATCCATCCATACATATCAGTTTAACTTTAAGTAAGATTATCTTCGATCCAAACATAACAAAGAGAGAAACCAGCAAGAGTCATAGCTTCATTAAAGAGATTTATGAAGTTTCCTTATCTATTTTCAAATGGGCGTTTGTAAACAAGCCAGATTAATAACTTAAAATTATCATGAAAGAAACTTACTATTAGTGAATGGAGAACGCATAAGTTTACTTGAAGAACTGGCATTTGGTAAGGCATGGTTAGAACTACTGCATATACAAATCTACGGAAAAAGAAAAGAGGTATCCAGTATTAGTTCCATGAGGATCTACCCACAATCTTAGTTCCTTCTATTAATGGGAAGAATTTTGATTGAAATCCTTCAGTCTCATATTTTCCGAAATGCTTCATTAAAGTGTGATATGCAATTACAGGACAGAAAGTTATATACGTCAAACCGAGAATTCCTACTAGTGTAACTATAATTTGGGACCTATTAGAATATTAATACTATTGAATTAAAAATAATTAACTTACATTCCAGATATTAACAAATCCATAAATACTCATTTCCATATACATTTCAAGTAAGATTCTATAAATTCCATTGTACCAATACATTGAATTAATTTTAACAAATGGATTGCATCTCTTCCACCAAGATTAAGTAGCTTTAGTCATTATCCAAACCAAAGGATATGCACAGAGGATAGCCAGCCACATTGAGATTTAATTTGAATATTCAAGCATAAAGACTGTTCCCATGAAATCATAGTTTTCATAAGATATATTTAATGGACCATCTTTGACATTAGTTTTCGTCACTACATAATTTTCAATATCAGGGAAATCGATTTCTAAAGAGGCAAAGTCTAAGTATTTTAGAAATATAATGAGATTCTTTGGGAAATTAAGTTTCATCAATGGGATGTAATAGAGTAATTGAATAACATTAATCATATCCCAAAGTGAACTTAATGAACCTCCAATTAGACCATTAACTATCATAGTTGCACTGATACCACCTTATAGTCCTAAAGCCATTGCTCCTCCAACATTATTAAGATCTTCTTCCACTTAATCATCGATATATAGTTGCGGGGCTAAAAATTCAGATACAGCGTATGATTTTAAAGTGTTTCCTTGCAAATCTAAATAATTATCTTATTAAAAAAATATAATTTCTATTTTCTCACGCCCTTTATCATTAATTGAGAATTATGGAGTGAATTACATAAATAATTTTCCTTCTTCTCTGTATAATTTTTCATCTACTTCTACAATATATTCATAGTCATATGTGGGCTTTTCTCCTAATATTCTTATCTTCATTTAAGGTATATGTTCTTCAACTCCATCTGTAGAACTACCTTCAAGTTTAGGTACTCCTGAGGTCATTCCTTCTGAAAAATTAATGGTGATAATAGAGTTATCACCACTGATCTAAAATATATTGGCGTATGGTTTCAGGTCATCATAGCAAATATCAGGAGAAGAAGGATTGCCTTCACTACAAGCATATCCATGCTTTATAGTACAATCAGAATTGCAGCCTTCAAGTGTTGGATCTAGCAGAAAGCCATTATCACATTCATAGAACCCAAAATCAAGACCATCCCCGCAAATCTCAGTACAATTGCCAGTAACAGGATTGAAAGGCAATTCAAACCCGACCTTATTAGCACAGTCTACGCATACTTCATTAAATTTAACAGAATCCTCTTTGCATCCTTCACAAGCACTTAGATCAGTACTTGGGCCACAAGTATAGCATTCTGGATGACAAGCTACACAGAGATTTGTTACTGGATCTTTGAAGAATCCTTCAGCACAAACAGCTTCAATACAAGACCCATAAATTAAAAGCGCAGGTGGCTCGCAATCAGTGCAATTGTCATTATCAGGCCCATCACAAGCTAAACAAGTGGGGTCACATGCAGCACATTCCCTTAGATCAGCATCATGATAGGTTCCTTAAGGGCATTCTGAAAGGCAATCTTATTGACTCGATGAGTAAACATTATTCACATTATCAATACAATCAGTGCATAAACCTAAATCGTGGGCAGGACATGAACAGAGAGGGTTCTCACATCCCATACAGATACCTCCGATATCATGATGGTATGGTGGACATTCTAGTATGCATTGATTGTTATATAGAACTAATCCAGCTATACAGCTCTAACATTGATCTTCAATCAATATTTCATTACAGGTGGTACATTTGGCTTCACAATCAAAACAATCATTGTATGGAATCCAATCTATTACTCCTTCTTAAGTTACATCAAACGCTGGGCATTAAACACAATCATTGGAAGTTGGTCCAGAACATTCATAACCAGTACAAGATGAGTGGCATTCGAAATCTTACTTGTCAATAAATAAATACTTACATTCACAGTGTCTATCTACCAATCTAAATCCTGGTCTCATGCAGAACATCCACTCTAAGAATTTTCCTCCTTTAACAGATAAATCTTCATAATATAACCAGGAAAATTTAGTTTGATCATCTATAAATGGTGGGTCGGAATGATGTGCTGAATTAAAGATTGTATATCCACCAGACTCATCCATCTTAAAGTAACTTACTAGCTCCCATAATTCAGATGCGACTACACCTCTTAAAAGTTATTGTATTTAAACTTACGTAAACGCTCTTTATTTTATCATATGGAATGATATACTCTATTAGTAAATCTACAATTCTTTGGCATAGACAGTAGAGCTATAAATTGATAATAAGAATACTCTTGGATCTCCTCCTGTAAATGTAGTAAAGGAAGCATCAAAGTATTCATTTCTCTCAAAATCTTGAGATGCTGATACCTAACCTATATTTCTAATAAGATCAGCTCTAAATGCTGGAGTATTTATTCTTACAGCCCATAATCCCCATTCTCCTAAATAAGAAGCATTATCAATCGAAGAATCAACTGTTACTCCTTTCACTGTTAATGTTGCTGTTGCAGGTTCAAGTAAAAGTACATATCTGTCATTTATTGACATTTCTATTTTAGGTACTACTTATTTTTATAACAACCATACTACTGTTGTCGAATTTTATAGTCCAGCTTAAATTTCAAAAGTAAGATCATTGTTTAATAATAAGAATTTCTCTGTAGGCTAGCAATATCCTCTTTATGAGTAATGAGCATCTCCTTCGCATAAAACTAACTCTTTACCAGGATTTCCCCATTCAGGAGGAACTTTTAATGTTGGGTCTATATAAACAAAATTACCTGTTACTTAATCAAAATATTTAGTCCCCAACCCTTCATCAAACTTATAGAAAGCAATCAAATCTGAGTAGAAAACTGGATTAGGGTTTTTATGAGTGTATCTGTATATTTCTCCTGGACTTTTATATTAATTCCATACCTTTAATTCTCTCAGATATCCATCAAATCCTCCAACTTCCATTTCTTTTACTTATGGGTTGAATCCAACTACTTTACCAACTGTAAATGAGAAGTGCTCCATGAATTCTGGATCTGAGTCAACAGATATTATATATGAGAAGTCAGCTCTTCCAGCATTTCCTGAGAGAATGCATCTCCATTCTAAAAGTGCTCCGATTTCTACATTCACAAATCCTCCGAAAAAAAGATTCTAATAAAAATAGAGGTTGTTTGGAGTATTAAATTCATACTAGAAAGTATCTTCTATATAGAGAACTCTATCTCCATCAGCTAATGAATTCAATAAGAAACAGAAAGCAACTGAAAACTCTTCCCCTATTTTTAAGTCTGGCACAATCATTTTATCTGTGGCTCCTTTTGTAAAGATAATTGCTTTATCTCTTGTTCCTACATATTTAAGTGAATCTTCCCAAGCAAGTCCAGATCCAACAAAAGCATACTGCTAATAATCCCAAGATAATGTTGAATCATTGACTAGGTCCACTATTCTACCGTTCCTTGAGTAATCAAATATTCTAGAACCTTCTGATTCATCAAGCTTGTAGGAGGCTAAAACTGAATACTTATAATTTAAAGTGTCACTCTCCCCGAACATTTAAGAAATTAAGTTTCCTCCAAAGAAAGGCTGAGCATTGAAACTGAAGTATTTTATTTTAAATTAATGATCTGGATCGTCTGAAGCATCAAATACTAATGTTGACCATGAATTGGCTTTATACCCTCCAGTTATCAGATCATCAAACTCATGTTATGTTGTTCCATCTATAAATACTGTCCATTTGAATTTGAACAATGCAATAGATAAATGAATCCAGACTCCATTAGTTAATGTTTACCCTGTAGGAGATGGTGTCATTCCTCCATTTGCATCATTATGATAAATAATAAGATCATTATCATCCCACTAAGCATCTATCAATTAATCAATATTCATTAAATGAATGACTCCTGTCGATCCAAATGCTTTGATGTAGTACCAGGCTTACAATGTACATTAAACATCGAAGACACTGCCTGTCAGATCTAGCGTATGTTTTCCCCCAGAGATTAAGATTGCATTATTTTCTACACAATAGGATTGCTTAAATCTACGACCAGGAGGACATACAGTGTCCCATGTTGCTGGATGGCTTCTACTTCCAGCTCCTACTTGGTTGTTGAATGTCTCTTAAGCAAAGTCATAAGGCTTATAATGCCAATATATCGATGTTGAATATACATTCACAAATGATGACACCACTTTCTTATTTGATTTATGAAGAGACCTTAATCCTTACTATTAAAAGACTTCCATTTCTCCTTTGGTTAATGCAGGGAAGAACATATATGCGAACCTAAAATACATAGTAGCAATGAAACTATTAACATCTCCGAAAGTTACTCTGAAAAGTTAGAAATCTCTGAATCTCCATGTATTTGCTGAACTTTGCATTACAACATCTAGTCCATCATAAACATACATTTGATTGTCTAAGGGTTCGAATTAAAATGTCCAAATTTTAGTATGAGAATTACCTACTGTATATTTCTTTGTGATATTCAAATCAGTCCATAAGAAATCAATCTCATAAGACCTATTCACGTCTCTCATATTAAAGAAATCATACACATGGATGAAACTTGACTCAGAATCTTTGTTTTTATGTATGTACGCCATTAATGTCCAAGAGTTTTCCCTATCAGGATGCATTCTCGCTATCGAAGTGTTATCATACTCGTTGTACCATCTTCCTCCATTATATAAATATAGCCAATATTACCAATAGTTACATCTTTCGTATTCTTTATTGTAATCAAATCCTGGGGGACAGTTGAATTTCATGGAGTTATCATAGACTGGGGAACCATTATTAGCATAATCAAAACTCCCCCCTGAGTCAGTCCTAGATATTTAATCATAGAGAGTCTTATCATTGATTTTCCAATATTTCATTAAGTTAGGTTCTCCTTCTGGATACATTTCAAATAAAGAATAGAGTCTTAGTTTATCTGGAGTTAGTACTTCATTCCATAGTTTTAGTTCTTTTAATTTAAACTGAAGTGTTTCATCAACAGGTCCATTTCCCATCATAATATTACAATTAGATAGAGAATAAAGCGACCCTGCTTTAGTCCTCAAGCTACTAGCATTTATATAGTTTTAATGTTCTTAGTTTATGACATTGTTCTAAACAGAGAAATGATACCAAATCTCTTAAATAATTCCTATCGGAGATTAAATATAGTCTGTAGTAGGGTCCACTCTGTCTTAATCTAAGGTTATAGTTTTTAAATATCTAATGTTACTTGATTCATAATAAATTACATCTAACTTTGATGCTAAATTATCAGTAGTGCATGTTTAATCGTGCTAGAATATTGATACCTCCCAAGTTGTGTCTACTCTTGTATCAACTTGCATTTTTACCCAAAATTCAACAGTCCAATCCTTAGTAAATGTAGCTCCAAAATTTTATAGAGTAGGTGGATTAGTTGATTTAAACATTGAAACAACTTCCAGTTATATTTGCTCACATTTATCGAAATTTGCGTTGTAGAATGTACCAGCTGGGCACATGAAATGAGCCTCTATTCTATCTGAAAGCTCATCTACATGATACCATTTATGATCATAGGAGTATTCTTTTCCAATCAAAATATTTGATCTCTTCCTAAAGAATGAGAAATCTTCAATAAATATTCCTTCACCATCAGTTAGGGGCCAGATTCCTAAGAAATCAGCTTTATCTAGTGGGTAATATAATAATTCTGCCGGTACTGAATACATAGTTGCTCCCTTTTTTATCAATAAATCTTTAATTACAACATTGCAATTATCCCTACATAAATGTATTTATTTAGTATTAGCTGTAGTTAATCCATAACTAGGGACAGAAGTGTCTGAGTAGTGTAAATCCATGCCGATATAGAATTTAAAGTCAATAAGGAAATCAAATATAATCATAATTTTTCTCCAATACTTAGAGTGAATATCTAATACAGATCTATTGAGCATTTGATTACAATTACTTGAGCTACAAGGTACAAATGTTCCAGTGCATGATCCATTGCAAACATCAACATATATTCCGCCAGCTGTTGTTGTTTCATAAAACGTAAAAGTCTTTCCAGTTAAGTCAATAGAAAAGAAGTTTCCAAGAGGATTATCTTCTATAAAGCACATATAAAATTCAAAAGTGAATTATTATTATGCCTAGAATAACTGAGCTAGAGGAACTTTGAAGTCAGTAGCATCACCATGCATCCATATAACTTTCTACTCAACGCATGATGTACCATCCCAATAGAATAATTCATGGCACAGTGTTGGTTTACGTCCATCTCCTCCCGTATTTCCTGGATAATTAAAATGGAAATTCCCTTTCTCGTAAATCTTAATTGATTATCCATATGAATATTACCTCTCATTTTCATTATAGTAAATGAGATTAGGTTTATAATAACCTTCAATCTTTCTTTGAGAAGATTATTTAAGAAAATAGAGGTTAACATGATGTTCCCAAATCTTTAATGATCTCCATCTAGAATACCAATCACCTCTTAGTTCAATATCAAGATTAGGAATACTAATTCCAGCGCCTATGTCTAAATCTTGAACATATAATCCATTAAGGTAAAGTCTTGTGTATCCTCCATTATAAGGGAACATGAAGGCATAATGTACCCATATTCCAGTTTCAACAATATTTTTAGTGATATAATTAACTCCTGCTGTAGTTATTCTTAATTTTCTATCAGACTATGCAAATATATCCATCCAATTAGAAAATTTAATCATATATCTATTAGTATAAATCATTCGGATAGAAAATTCTAGAGTCCACTCAGGTACATTATCTGGATTTTCCCAAGTATCTATAAGAGTATCAGTTTCATATACTCCCGAGCTATCCCAATGATGCCAGTTAGTTAAAGTATCATAACTGCTATACCACTCATATGTATGGAGAGTAGTTGCTGGAGCGATAGCTGTATCATAATTAACTGTTCTAACATTATCTCTTTTCATGTAATCATATTGGATATAATCATAATAATGATCTGAATCAGTGAAATCATACCACATAGTTAAACCTCTAATTTTATTATGCTTGTAATGCATCTATTCTCTATAATCATTAGAATTTAATTTTTCTCCAGTATTGAATCTAAATCCATGCATCATGCAATGACAATAGTTAATAGTGTCATACATTTTAGCGAATTCAATTTTTCTATCGCAAAACTTAGTTCCAGTGATTGGTTTTCTGTATTCATCGTCAGTTGATCCATAATTATAGAAGACAACTTCTCCATCTCCTCTTGAAATAGCCCAATGCACCCAATAACTCCAAGGCCCAGAATTCCTATTCTCATCCATAGGGTCAACATTATCTTCAGCATCTATATGAGGGTATAAATATTCTCTCCAAACATTATCTGGATCTAAAACTCTTTTATGCTCTCCGAAGATATTAATTCTACCATTAGAATATGTTGGATTGAATCTCAAGATTTAAGAAGTATCGTAAGTAGACTTTCTGAATATTCTTATCCAAAATCCAAAACTGAATCTATAATTGCTATCATATGAAGTAGGTAGGTCTAAGTTATTGATAGTTATCCATTATTCTTAAAAATCTGGATCACTAAACCTAATAATCCTTTTTCTTTCACACATGTGAGTGACATGATTTAATCTATAATGTGTAGAATCACAAATTACTGGAACTCCTGGCTCAAAATCCCAAACAACATGATTTTGGGAGTCAATATTCCAGATTTGCTAGAAATATATAGGATCATTCACATCTAAAATATGATTTCCATAACCTTGTCCTAATGTAAGGTATCTGTAAGGGCAGTGATATTTAAGTTCTTGTCTGTCCTGCATTAGCATCATTATATCATTCCTACTGATTTCGCCTTTAGAAACGAAAGTAAAATCTCTTATTGATAGATAACTACTTGAAACAACTCCAGCATATGAACCATAATATTATGCTCCTCTTCCATCTACATTCGAATACTGATAGTTGGCATCATAATTTACAATTTATTGGGATATGATAGATTTCTAGAATGCTATCATAGCTCTAATTTCTCTATCTGTAGCTCCATTGCCTAATATTTTTGCTGAGATTGCATAGCAATACCATCTTTCACCTTTTAATTAAGATCCATCAAGATTGTTAATAGTAACTCCTTGCAAATATGTAAGCATCAGTCCAGTCCCTTCATTTCTTAGATAGAATCCTCTTGGGTAAGAATCGATTCCATTATCTATCATTATGTACTTAGATGAATATGAATCAGATTTAAACCAGAAGGTGTAGGCATGACCATCTGGAGGTTCTGTAGGACATTCTTCTGCCTGATCGAATAGTTTTACTCTTGAAAAATCCCCAACTTGTCTTGGTACTTTTGAATCTTCTCTGCACTAATACCCATCCCAATAGTTTCCAAATCTACATTGACCTAATCTAGGGGGACCAGTTGTCGTGTACATTGTAGTTTGAGTGAAAGTCTGTATCAAATGATTGTTATCTAACGTAAAGTCATAAAATATATCCTTGGCTAAATTTGATCCAGTTAATCTCCAATAACCTAGCAGTTAAGGAATGTCTGGAGCATGATCAATTTCTCTTCTGTAATGCTAAAGAAATATATCAGATGCATCTTAGTTCCAAACTCGGACCTCTTTCATGTATCCATTTAATTGGACAGCAAGATAAACAGTGTTAGATCCAACTCCAATATTTCTATTGCCTAAGCAGTATCTATCTAGGCAAACATTGACAGTGGAAGTTGAAAGGAATTGGATTGAGACATGCTGCCAAGTACGATATCTCCATTGAGTCAATATGTTTGAAGCAGCAACTGTTCCTCCACCAGTATCGTCGTACTCCAAGTCATTTGTATCGTGAACTAAATTGAAGGTACGATGATTGGCAATAATAGCATCATTATAATAATCATATACCATGAATTCTACAATGTACCTGTTATCCCCATCTGTACTATACATAGTGTATTAAGGTTAGGGGTAAGCTCCACTGTGGTAAATTCTATAAATTTCTTCTTATTCTGTTGATCCTTGATCTACATTGTAGAAACATGTTTAATAAGTATAATGCCAATAAAAATTAGCAGCACAATAAGTTAGGAAAGCATTAAATTCGACAATATTCCATGTCAACTCAAATTATTGCTTCTCTCCCCTAGGATTAATAGAATAATCGAAGAGAATTGAATAGTCTGCATCTTCTCTGATAAGTTTCCAGTATCCAACTAAGAAAGGATTTCTATAATCTTCAAGTCTATTAAAGGAGAATTTTTCAATGTATCTTTTTTTTAATATAATTTCCCAGACTCTGAGTTCTTTCATCATGACCACGAATGGAGTTGATCCACTCTCATTGATTCCCAGATCGAAATGAGTTCCAGCAAAAGCAAAAGGAGTTGTAAGGGTAGTATCAATCTCGAATTCCTCAAATTGTCCTACGTGGAAAAACCATCCTTTTGTCGCTTAATATCCAAAATAGTAATGGTACCACCCAGTAGTAGTTATGTCGAATGTTGTAAACGTTTAGCAAGTAGTTACTCCTATTATCTGAACGCAAATTTAGTTATTTTGGTTTGCTGGTCTGTATATTCTCAAGTTTGTAGCACTGCTAGAGTCTTTTACGAATGAAAAGTCCATTGCAGCAGGAAGAGTTTCAAATAAATGCCAAAATTCAAAACTTATGGTTGTGAATGTAGTTGGCCACATAGGCTTCGGAAGCTAAATGACTTATCCAGCAGTGGAAAACTCTAAGATAGCGTCATTTCCAGCATCAGGCTTCATTGCGTCAGTTATCTATGCTTCCATATCTGGGTCTTCAATCCAGTAATTTTATGAACTCCATCTAAAGGTAAAGTGTTTCTTATGGAATGAATAATCTTATACGAATCTTCCATAATCAATTTTTTCTAATTTGAAATAGAGCAACATATTATAGTAATGCAAGCTAGTATCTCCGACTCTAGAAGGTTAGGCATTAAATTCCTTACGAATAAATAACATCCAACAAGTCCTATTCTGTTAAGGCAAAATCCCAAAGGATAAAGTCTCTAAAATAAGTATCGACGGATCCAGAAGTAGATCCAATATGGAATTAAGGATCTGTTGTCTATTTTGATAGAAAAATATATTAACCATTGACTAGCTTACCTTAACTAAAGTGAATGTGTAAGTAGCTCCACATTTCTAAAGCCGATCTATGAAGAGCTTGACATCTTCATTCTTTTTGAAAATTGCCACTCTGTGCCATGTTTTCTATTTGACAAAAGCATCTCCATCTCCATTCTGCCATTGTGACCCCATAATCTCATATTTAATCTATCCAATGTTCGGTTCAACCCACAAATGGAAAGTATTAGTATATTCTGTGAGAGTATATTTAGCAGCAAATGAGACGACCTTAACCCACATATTAATAGTGAAATCGTCAAAGTTCTCATAGGGCAAAGGATGGATGTTATTAACCCTGTTCCCATTATCATTACGAAAGACTTTCGTAACGGCTGATAAAGTTAGGGCTGGCTGGAATTACCTTTAACTATTGGCGACATTCACACCAATAATATCAAAATTATAGGAAATTTAAACAAATTCGATTTTTTAAAAGAAGTAGACATTTTTTATTTAATAGTGTGGAATCATTTTTTATTTGGA
>RRYO01000033.1:0-11745 GCA_006510565.1 Diophrys appendiculata
CAGTAACAACAGAAGACGGTAGGATGAAGCAGGTTACGGACACATTTCTCGTTGACGGGGTGTCCTTTACAGATGCTGAAAAAAGAATTTACGAAATAAGTGAAAGGGATATCCGGGGGGATTTTATGATTACCAATATAGCCAAAACCAATATTGGCGAGGTGATCAACTATGAAGATTCGGAAACGTGGTTTAAATGCAAAGTAGCCTATGTCACCATTGACGAAGAAGCCCAAAAGGAAAAAAAAGTCAACAATTATTTTCTGGTAGGTGCCGACAATGCCAAAATAGCCTATGAAAGAATCGAGGACAACATGAGCTCCATGCTGGTGCCTATAGAAATACCATCTATTGCACAAACGACCTTTGTAGATGTTTTCCCTTTCAATGAAGAAGAGCTAAACCAAACGGTACCAGAAAATTTTGTACCAGTTGCGGAGACGGAAGAACCAACTTCTGATCAGGCTGAGAGCGAATTGGTGGAAGAACTGGTCGAAGATACGGCCGAAGAAGAATCTTCGTCGCAATAAAATTTACTAAACTTCTAAAGATTTAGTGAAGTTTACCCCGCTATAAAAAATCAGAAGCGAAGAACGTTACGGATACTTTAGGTGGCCTTATGCAGGCCCAAAAAAATGAGCCCTGAGAATCGGGGCTCATTCTCATTGTGGTTAAACCTAAGATAAGTGGCCATGGAATTTTAGTACTTTTATGCATTTAGTATTGTTTTTTGCTAACTTTTGCATAAAATTACTAAAATGCAAGGTGTGTCGGATTTCATAAATAAATGTCTGTCGTATGAACAGTACGCTTTTTCCTGGGATGAAATAAAAACTGAAATACCTAAATCGGATACAGCCCTAAAACATGAGTTGATAAGGTTGGCAGGTAAAAAAGAAATAATTACACTTCGACAAGGGTTTTATTTAATTCTTCCCCCTCGCTACAAATTATATGGCAGGCTTCCTCTGGAACTTTATGTTGAAAGGCTTTTTAGATATATCGAAAAACCCTATTATGTAGCATTTTTCTCAGCGGCAGCATTTCATGGGGCAAGTCACCAACAGGTTCAGCAGAGCTACCTCATGACAAAAATCCCGAATATAAGGGATATAAAAAAGGGGAATAACTACCTGAGTATTTCAGCAACAAGTAATTGGCCAGAAAAGAATATTTTAAAAAGAAAGTCAGATGCCGGCTTGTTTAATATTTCATCTCCAGCTTTAACAGCCATTGATTTGATCCACTATCAATCCAAAATGGGAGGCTTGAATAGAATTTTGGCTATCCTGGATGAGTTAGTTGAATCTATAACCCCCGAGGATGTTAAAGACTTGCTTCAATGGTATCCGCACATAAGCTCCATTCAAAGATTAGGCTTTTTAATCCAAGAATTACATGCAGATGAAACCTTATTGTATCCACTACAGGAGTACTTCAACAATAAGAAATCCTTCCCAGTGTTGCTAAGTCCAGATAAAGAAAAAAAACCAGGAAAAGCGAACAACCACTGGAAAGTGGATATGAACATAGAATTGGAAAGTGATTTATGATCCCCAAACCCTTCATAGCGAAATGGAAAGACCAAGCTCCCTGGACTACCAATGAACAAGTAGAACAAGACCTGATCATATCAAGAGCACTGTTTGCACTTTTCTCCGATAATTTCCTAAGTGAAAACCTGGCTTTTCGTGGAGGTACGGCTTTGCATAAGCTTTATCTAAACCCAGCACCTCGCTATTCGGAAGATATTGACCTAGTCCAGATCAAAGAAGGGCCTATCAAACCTATTTTAAAGCGAATAGATGAAGTCATCACCTTCTTTGAAGAAGAGAGAGTAGTCAAGGTCAAAGCCAACAATAACACATTATTATACCGCTTCAACTCGGAATATTCACCAGATATACGTCTAAGATTAAAAATCGAGATCAATTGCAGGGAACACTTCAATTTATTAGGTTGGAATTCTTTTCCCTTCTCTGTAAAGAGCGAATGGTTTACCGGAGAATGCGACATAACCACTTATCACCTGGACGAACTCTTAGGAACCAAACTTCGGGCACTGTACCAACGCAAGAAAGGTCGTGATCTATTCGATCTCCACTACGCCAATCAAAATGCAAAACTCGATTTTGACCGGATCATTGACTGCTACAATGAATACATGAAATTCGTCGTGGGCAAGCCACCCACTCAAAAAGAGTTCCTCCTCAACATGGAGCTAAAGAAAAAGTCTGCTCTGTTTATCGGTGATATGGAAGGACTTTTGAACCCCAATTTAGAATACAATCAGGAGGAGGCTTTTGAGTGGTTGTTTGACAACTTGGTTCGTTTGATTTAATTTGGATTAATGCTTGACTCCCTCACCTCCATATTGAAAGTCCGGTCACTGGTAGATTCCGCAGTAACATTGAAACTTCTAAGGGCAAGGAATTTACCCTTGATCATTACATTCTTGTATCGTGAATACAAAGTAAATGAACAAATCTCTGTGCCTTATCAATTTTTAGTTCAGAGACTAGCCGACTTTCTGGAAGAAATTGAATATCAGGATGAAGATGATGAAATCAAGTCAGATCGTTTGGTTTTGGCTTTTGACGAGAAAGCCAAGCTGTACATAGATCGTTGGATTGACACTCATTACCTGCGGAATGTAATGGACGATGCTCAAAAAGAGCCTTTAGTCTTTTTGTCCAAGCATGTAGAAAAAGTATTTCATGTCTTTGAACTTTTGAAAGACCGTGAATTTGTCGGAACAGAATCCAAGTTCAAGGATATTTTCACCAAGCTTCGTGATATTATAGAAAATGCCAACCCTGATAAAGAAAAGAGGTTGGCTGAACTGGAAAAGAGAAAACAGGCTATAGATGAAGAAATACGAAAGATCAAAATAGATGGTTATGTATCTACTTATCAAGATTACCAGGTTAAGTCACGTTATGAAGAAGTAAACCGATTAGCCAATGAGCTGATTGGAGACTTTAAAGAAGTTGAGGACAACTTTAAGGAAATTACCCGCAGGATTTATGAACGTCAGCAACAGGCAGATCTATCCAAGGGAAAACTGCTGGCAGAAACGTTTGATGCACTTTACGAATTGAGAAGTACTGATCAGGGAAAAAGCTTTTATGCCTTCTGGCAATTTATGCTGGATGATATCAGCCAATCTGATTTTCAAAAGCTGACCAAAGAAGTTTATGATGTGTTAGAGGACCGGGGCATCAAAGTTTCGTCTCGATCGCTGCGTAAATTAAAGACGATGCTTCACCTGGCTGCCAGAAAAGTCCTGAACAAAAATGGCGTCTTGGCAGATAAACTTAGCAGAGAGATAGTCGCTAAAGATCAGCTGGAGTCCAGAAAGGCAAGAGAACTGATTGCAAGTATTAGGCAATTGGCTATTCAACAAATTGACCGTCCACCTACACAAGAACTTCACCTTGAAATTCAGGGAAATCCTGATGTATACCTCCCTCTGGAAAGAAAACTCGGTGAAAAGCCGGAGACCGATTCATATACAACCAAAGCGGAATCGGCCAATATCTCTATTCAGGATCTGGAAGACCTTTCAAAAATTTACAATGCTGATTTGATAGACAAACAACAGTTGCTAGCCAATATTAACGACTTACTACAATCCAAAACTCAAATTTCACTTCAAGAAGTAGTGACTGCCAAAGGGCTGGATAAGGGATTGGCAGAATTGTTGGCCTATGTCACTTTGGTAAATACAAACACCAAGTTTTTTATCAATGAGCATGCGAGGGAAATTATCCTTTTTAGTCAGAAGAATGGGAAATACCTTGATTTACCGCAAATCATTTTTACCAAATGAATGATATGGAATACCAAAACGAAAAGATAGCTCCTTACGCCCGGTCAGCAGTCAAGCTGCTGCGGGATCCTGTTTTTGAGGATCAGCCAGATGTTTGGAATGAAATTATTCAATATCAGGTAGAACTGATTCAATACTTTGAAAAAATCGCACTTGATTTAATCATAGATAAAAGGGATGGATATGCTTACCTCAAGCAAATTGAGCTGGATGAATCTGGTAGTACGATTGGACTGGTTCGTAGGATGCCATTAACCTATGACCTTACATTAGTATGCGTCCTACTGAGAGAATGGTTGTTAGAGTTTGAATCGAACGATCTTGAAACTACGAATCTGTATATCACACCAAAACAGTTTCGGGATCGGATGGAAATGTTTTTTAAGGAGAAAGCAAATGAGTTAAAATTTATCAGAGATCTTAATCGTCACCTAGATCAATGTGTGGAAATGGGCTTCTTAAAATTAGTCCATAAAGATGCCGCCAATGCCGATGAAAATCGCTATGAAGTAAAACGTATCATCAAAGCACGGGTCACAACAGAGGAGTTGTCAAGATTCAAGAAACAATTAGAAGAGGAGCTTGAAGGGCTAAAAAGCAATAATATCAAGTAATGGAAGAGAACAAATCCCAAATTATCATTTATCAAACTGAAAACGGAGAAACAAAATTAGATGTTCGTTTTCAGGACGAAACCGTTTGGCTTACTCAGAAATTGATGGCGGAGCTATTCCAAACCTCAGTCCCTAATATTAGCATGCACCTCAAAAATGTATTTGAAGAGGGGGAGTTAGAGGAAAAACGAACTATTAAGGATTTCTTAACAGTTCAAAAAGAAGGAACTCGACAGATAAAAAGGAAGCAGGTTTTTTACAACCTTGATGCCATCATTTCAGTCGGATATCGCATAAAATCGCATATAGCTACTAAATTCAGACAATGGGCAACTAACCACCTGCGGCAATACATTGTAAAAGGATTTGTGCTAGATGACGAACGTCTGAAAAACCCTGATTTACCGTTCGATTATTTTGAAGAACTAGAAAGGCGAATCCAGGACATTCGCACCTCCGAAAAACGATTTTATCGAAAAATCACAGATATTTATGCAACCAGTGTTGACTATGATCCCACCTTGGATATTAGTATTGAGTTTTTCAAAACAGTACAGAACAAACTACATTGGGCAATTACAGGACAAACAGCGGCAGAGATAATCAGTGAAAGAGCCGATGGTTCAAAAGAAAATATGGGATTGACCTCCTGGAGAGGTGCTCAAATCAGAAAGACGGATGTATCCATAGCAAAAAATTATCTCAATGCGGAGGAGCTATCTGCTTTAAACAATTTGGTCGAACAGTACCTGGTTTTTGCACAAGGGCAGGCACAGAGAAGAGTACCTATGTACATGAAAGATTGGGTTGAAAAACTGAATGGATTTCTAACGCTCAATGACCGGGAAATACTGAATAATGCAGGAAATATTTCCCATGAGTTAGGGAAAGCAAATGCAGAACGAGAATATGAGAAATTTAAAGACAAAAAGCACAAAACAATAGAAGAGGGAGATTTTGAAAAAGCAATGAAGAGAATAGAAGGTAAGAAGAGAAAATAAAAGAACTACCTGTGTATACAACTTACGCCAATGAATAACCTAAGTCTATTTAGTACCAAACCCAGTGAATCGGGCTTCCGCTTGTATGCCTACGAAGTGCTGAATTGGGGAACCTTTGACCAAAATATTTGGTCTATCCATCCGGAGGGTGAAACCTCTCTCTTGACTGGTGCCAATGCTTCCGGGAAAACGACCCTTGTGGATGGTTTACTTACTTTACTTGTTCCCGAAAAGAGGATGCGTTTTTATAACCAGACGGCTGGGGCTAAAGGTGAACGTACAGAAGATAGTTATGTCGTAGGAGAATATGGAGAAACGGAAAATTCGGATACCAATACAAAAGAGGTTAAAAAATTAAGAGAGAATAAATCAAAAGCACAATCGATATTACTAGCCGTATTTCAAAACGAATCACAGTTCATCACATTGGCACAAACACGCTGGTTCTCGGGATCGGAACTGAAAAGGAACTTTATTGTAGCTTATAAAAAGCTCTCTATCTTTGACGACTTTATGCCATTTGATAATACAGGTGAATGGAAAAAACGGCTCAAAAAACGATATCCAAAACAAGGAAGCAGGGAATTCATACAGTTTACTGATAGCCCCGGCGAGTATGGTCGTCTCATGCGGAAAATATTTGGCATGCGTTCAGAGAAAGGTCATACATTATTTAGCCAGACCATAGGGTTAAAGGTGCTTGGTAATTTGGATGAATTTGTACGTCTTCAGATGCTGGAAGAGCGAGATGCCGAAACCGAATTTCAGAAGATAAAAACCTACTTTAAGACGCTCAATGATGCACATCGTGCCATTGAAAAAGCCCATAAACAGATAGAATTACTATCTCCAATCAGGGATAAGGCACAAAACCTTTCAGTTCTAAAAGCAGACCTGATCCATCAGGAAAGTTTTCAACAGACTGAACCACTTTGGTTTGCAGAAAAACAGAAAGAACTGATTTCGGACTATAATGAAGAGCAAAATGCAAGGCTGGAATCCTTATCGCAAAACATTGCTGAATACTCCAGTGAAATTGCTGAATTATCCAACCAGGAACGGGATCTCGATATTCAAATTAAAAGTGACAAAGTTGGTTCACAAATCAGTACACTGGAAAGAAGAAATAAAGAACTGGACGAATCCAGGCTAGAGCGTGAGGATGAACTCAAAACCTATAATCTATTGGCTGAGAACCTTGAATTCCAGCCCAACCCACAATCCAAAGAGCTTTTTGATGAACAACGAAAAGCAGCAATAGAAAAAAAGAAGAAAACAGAGGAAGTACAGGAACAGAATGAGGAAGAACTATTCCAAACCAGGAAACAAGTTGATATGGTAAGGGAAAAGTTTGACAACATATCCAATGAATTAAGTGTATTGAGTGCTCAAAAAAATAATATCACAGGACACCCGGCTCGTATACGAAGCGAAATTCTTGATGCAGTTGGTGCTACAGAAAAAGAAATCCCGTTTATTGGCGAACTGGTGAAAGTTGGGGAAGATGCCCGGGAATGGGAACCTGCTATTGAACGTTTGCTTCATAATTTCGCCCTCAGACTGATCGTACCGGAAGAATATTACCAGGAAGTAAACCGGTATGTTAAGGAAAATGATCTTAGAGGGAGGATTATCTATCATCGGTTCAATAAAAAAGAAGTTGCTCCGCAGATATTTCAACAGCAAGATTCGAATGAACTTATTCACAAGTTGGCCTTTAAACCTTCGGCCTATTCTGAATGGATCAAAAATGAGATTAGTACTAAATTCAATTATTTGTGTGTAGAGGATTTGGAAACATTTCGATTAGCCAACAAAGCTGTTACCAAAGAAGGACTTGTTAAAAAGGCAAACCGACATGAAAAGGATGACCGGTCTGGAATTAAAAATCGCCAGAAGTATGTATTAGGCTGGGATAACAAAGAGAAAATAGCAGTACTGAAAGAAGAAGCTCATCAACTGGATCAGGAAATTAAGGAATTAGAGATCAGGCTCAAATACTTAAAAAATCATCAAATCAGGATTAGAAACGAAGAACAAGACCTAGCTCAATTCATTGCCTTTAAATCACATAAAAAAATCGATTGGTGGTCGAGAGCCGCTCAAATTCAGGAAAATAAGCAAAGAATTGAGGAGCTTGAAAAAACTAATGATAGAGTGAATACGCTCAAAAAGCAGCGCGATGAGATTCTTCAACAGATCAAGTCTAAACAGGAAGAAGAGAAACTCCTCGAAAAGGAAATCAATATCATTGAATCAAACCTGAATATACAGCGACAAAAGCTAAGAGAGGCTGAAGATGTCATCAATAGGTATTCTTTTCAGGATTCCAGCGAAAAAATGAAGGCATTTGAAGAGCATTTTATGAATGACTATGAATACAATATTGATTCCATAGATAAGATTCAAAGCAAAGTCCAGGGAGAAATCAATGCAGCTATTGAGCGGTTTAGGGATAACATTCGCAAGGAAGAAAGTGCAGCGGAGAGCCTAATGCGCGTTTTCAAAAATCCGGATAAAGAAGTTGCGGAGAAATTCATGGATTGGAATTCCGATACACACCGTTTAAGTGAAAGTGCAGAATTTATAGAGGAGTATGTGGCACTGCTTGATAGAATCGAAAAGGAGGAGTTGGCAGAGTATAAGCAACAATTCAAAAACTATCTCAATGAAGAAATGATTACGAAAATGTCTGACTTTCAGACATGGCTAGAGCGTCAGGAGGAAGATATTGAGGAAAACATTGACACACTAAACCAGTCCCTAGAAAAGATCAATTTCAAAAGCAATCCACCTACATTTGTCAGGCTTCATGTAGAAAAAGACTATGCTCCAAAGGTGAAAGACTTCAGGTTTAGACTCAATGAATGGAAACCGAACCTGGTTGAGTTTGAAAGAACAAAGGATGATCGTATCCTGGAAGAAAGCTTCAATAAGATCAAAGCACTTCTGGATGATTTGACTGAAGATGAAAACCAAAGAAAAGAGGTCTTAGATGTAAGGAATTGGCTCAAGTTCAAGGCAGTAGAACACCATCGGGAAGATCCGTCAAAAATCTTCCGCAGTTATACTGGTACAGCAAAATTATCCGGTGGAGAAGGAGCACAATTGACCTATACAATTTTGGGTTCCGCCATAGCATATCAATTTGGGATACATAGCGAAGGACTCAACACCAATTCATTCCGATTTATTTGTGTGGACGAAGCTTTTAGTAAACAAGATGATGAAAAAGCACGGTTCCTGATGGAATTGTGCAAACAACTCCACCTGCAAGTAATGGTCGTATCTCCGGCCAAAGCAGAAGAGGTAGCTATTGTTGAGCCCTACATTGCCCGGGTGCATTTTGTCCAGCGAAAGGATAACCGTCATTCAGTCGTCTATGATATGCCCATAAAGCAACTGCAAGAACACCGGGAACAGTATTTACAATCTGCAGTATAGATCCATGATAACAGCTGCTGAAATACAAAAAAAGTCTGAAAGGAAATATGAAGAAGTCCTTTGTAATTCTTTGAATGGTGAGTGCTGTTTTCCTCTGGAGATAAGGTCAAATAAGGTGCTTTCTAAAGATTTCATTCAAATGAGTCGGGAAATTGCTGAAGTGCTGGGTGGGTCAAAGGATAGAAAGAGGTTTGGCTACTCGGTAGTTTCAGAAACGATTAAAACCCGACAGCATGGAATTCAAGATATTCCAAAGTCTATCGTGTATGAAACACTAGACGATTATTTAAAATTTATCAAAAAGGAAAAAGAGTTTCGTTTGATGATGGAAAATTACCGTTTCATCAAGTCAGAACTCCCCCAACTTGAACCATGGTTGAAAGAAAACCCCAAAGTCATCATCAATAATGTGAATATCTGGCATGACCTGGTCAAAGTTTGTCAATGGTTTTTCCTTAATTTCGAGCCAAATAAGTACTATATCAGCGAATTGCCCATTGCCGTTCACACAAAGTTTATTGAAGAAAATAAAGGAGTCTTAAGAGTTTTATTGGATGAGTTGGTTCCAGAACTCGTGAATACCTCTGAAAGCCTCTTTGAAAAGCGATTTTGCCTAAAATATAATCAGCCTCTTATCAGATTTCGGTCATTGGATAAAACTTGTTGGATAGAAGGTAGCTATGATGATATCACTGTCCCTGTAGAGCAGTTTAAGTCAACTGAGCTGAAATGCCCGAGGGTTTTTATTATTGAAAACAAAATGAACTTTCTATCCTTTCCTGAAGTACCACATTCGTGGACCATTTGGAGCAAGGGTTTTGCCATTGAATTGCTAAAGAATATTGAATGGTTGAAAGAAAAAGAAATTTTCTATTGGAGTGATTTGGATGTTCAAGGATTTCAAATGCTCTCTCAACTAAGGTCATGCTACCCACAAACCAAGTCCCTATTGATGGGTATGGAGGTTTTAGAAGCTTATGCACAGTTTTTAACTGAAGGAACATTGAGTAACATCAAAAGCCCTAAATTTCTGTCCGCTGATGAAATGAAAACATTCCGGTATTTGTTTCAAAACAATTTACGTTTAGAGCAAGAGAACTTAAATCATAAATTCATTATTCATAAGGTCAACGATATGTTAATGTGAGCGAAAGTGTCAGGTACACATATAAACCGTACCAATTTTATTGCACTTCTACCCTTATTTTAAATAAGACAATCATATGTCGCTTAATGAATCCGTAAAACTAATCACAATTATACGTTTTGTTTCTAGACCCATATACGAGCCCTCAGCCCTTTTCATAAGGATAATTTTGGTCGAATCAAGATTGACAATTTTTGTTTGGCATTAATTGTTTTAATGTATTTCTTTGCACATATTTTTTAAACCAAATATTAACAAAATGTCAGAAATAGCACAAAAAGTAAATTCAATTATTATTGACAAGCTTGGAGTCGAAGAGTCTGAAGTAACGCCAGAGGCAAGCTTCACAAACGATCTTGGTGCGGATTCATTGGATACAGTGGAGCTCATCATGGAATTTGAAAAAGAATTTAATATATCTATTCCAGATGACCAGGCAGAAAATATTGGAACTGTAGGTCAGGCTATCGCATATCTGGAAGAAAACGTAAAGTAATTTTCGATAGTCGAAAGAATAAATTTATGCAATTAAAACGAGTTGTTGTAACTGGCATTGGGGCACTGACGCCCATAGGTAATAATGCACAAGAATATTGGAACGGTTTGTCTAATGGGGTAAGTGGCGCAGCGCCAATTACACGATTCGATGCAGAAAAATTTAAAACCAGGTTTGCCTGTGAAGTAAAGGGGTACGATCCGAATGACTATTTCGACAGAAAAGAGGCTCGTAAAATGGATCCCTTTACCCAATATGGAATGATCGTAGCTGATCAAGCCATGGAGGACTCAGGGTTAAACACTGAAAAAATCAACCTGGACAGGGCGGGTGTTATATGGGGTGCCGGAATTGGCGGCCTCAAGACCTTCCAGGATGAAGTCGTCAACTTTGCACTTGGTGACGGCACACCCAAATACAACCCCTTCTTCATCCCTAAAATGATAGCTGATATAGCCCCAGGGATGATATCTATCAAACACGGGTTCAGGGGACCCAATTTCACCACAGTTAGTGCTTGTGCTTCCGGCACAAATGCCATTCTCGATTCATACAATTATATTCGATTGGGCATGGCTGATATATTCCTTACCGGTGGATCAGAAGCCGCCGTTACAGAATCAGGTGTTGGGGGGTTTAATGCCCTGAAGGCACTATCAGAAAGAAACGATTCTCCCGAAACAGCCTCCAGGCCTTTCGACAAAGACAGAAATGGATTTGTGCTTGGTGAAGGGGCTGCTGGTTTTATTCTTGAAGAATACGAGCATGCCAAAGCCAGGGGAGCCAAAATTTATGCAGAACTCATCGGTGGTGGCATGTCTGCCGATGCGCATCACATCACAGCTCCCCACCCCGAAGGTGTAGGGGCTACCAATGTTATGCTGAACGCACTTAGGGATGCCGATATCAAGCCAGAAACGGTTGACTACATCAATGTACATGGCACCTCTACCCCACTCGGTGATGTGAGCGAAACTAAAGCCATCCAGTCGGTATTTGGTGAGCATGCGTTTAACCTGAACATCAGCTCTACCAAGTCCATGACAGGCCACCTGCTCGGTGCTGCAGGAGCCATTGAGGCTGCCGCGTGCGTACTGGCCATTCAGAACCAAATTGTACCACCAACCATCAACCACTTTACCGACGATGAACAGTTTGACCCTAAACTGAACTTCACTTTCAACACCGCCCAAAAGCGTAAAATAGATATC
>RRYO01000034.1:0-11642 GCA_006510565.1 Diophrys appendiculata
TCTTTCTTGTCATAATCAGTAAATTTAATGTCCTTTTCGGAACTTAAACTACTGTCCTAATTTTTGGGGGATGATCATAAAATGGCGGAGAACAAGTATATCTCCTCAGTTTACTTCCACACACTATTTCTCTATACTATTACAAAGAACAGGGGATATCAAATCGCCAAGGTTGACGAAAACAGACCAGACCCAAATCCTGTAGATGTAGCAGATTATCTGAAAGATGTTTTTGATCATTTCTACTCCACATTCATTCTGAATTATGGGGGAATGGAAGAAATGATGGTAGGAGTTGGGGACTAGTATAATGTCGCCAATTTAGATTTCTCAAGTTTCTTGGAGAGCCTATCTAAATCCTTAATAATCTGATCAATATCAACATATCTTTTCGATTTCGACTGACTAATCATTGTTCTGATTATTTGATATAATTCATCATTGTGCCAATAAAAATCATTTCTTCTAACACTACCCATTGGTGAGTTGCCTTGCAGAATGAACCACATCACTTTACCTAATTGAAAAATGTCCGAACTATGATCGATATTGCAATCGTGCAAAAAATTCCATGGAAGATCTTCACAGAGAAACTTATTTAAAGATTCAGGAGACATCCAACCCCTAGGACCTATCCAATCTCTTGATTTTTCAAGGTCAATTTGAATGTCTTCATCTCGATGCTGTACTAGCCCTAAATCTGATAATACCCAAAATCCACCAATAAAAAGGATATTATCAGGTTTGATGTCCCTATGATAATACCCTTTTTTCCATAAACTTTTAAGTGAAAGAGCTAACTCCAAGCATAATTGTACACGATCTTGTAGACTGAGATTGTTTTCAGTCAGAAATGAGGTTAAGTCATTATCTGCATAATTCATAGTATAGTACCAATGATTCATTCTAGAACCTCTTGAATTAAGAATATCTACCTTTCCGGAATGTTCAACCTTTATAACATTTGGAAGGCTACTACAATCTATGATTGCATCAATTTCTCGTTTAAATCTTCTACTTCTAGGTTTTTCATAACGATCAATCCAAGTTTTTGAAATCTTGATTACTAAATCAGGAATAGAAGGATATCCTTCTTCCTCATCAAATTCTTGAGCTTCCACCAATTTTAATATTATACTGTTAGCTCCTTTATTCCCTGGATTAGAATTATCAAGGTAATACGGTACATAATCGATGCTATCGATCTGGATAATATTTTCATACGGTGATTCAATTGAGAATTTTAAATTACCCCATTCATTCTTAACGCTATTTGGAAATACGATATCCATTAATATAGCTTAGGTAAAATGAAACCATCAATATTAACCAAATCAAAACCGAATAGATCTCTACTATGAATGAAATTTAACACCTCTGTGAGAACTGGATTCTTAGAAATATCCTCTTCTTTATTAAGAAGAATACTTTCTAAAAATTGTAATCTTTTTTCCCGGGCGCCTTTTGAGTTGGATTGAGAGACACAGTTTAGGGCATATTCTCTTAGTGGTTTACAATCTTCAATTGACGGACTAATATACTTTTCTATTCCTAGCAAGAAATTATATTGTTTCTCTCTCAACTGATCACTTTGATCAAGATGTTTATGTGTGAAATTAAAGAGTGTATAAAAATCATTCTTCTGTCGAAATCTAGTCTTTGAAATGAGGTGATGTTCATTTAAAAGGAAGATTTTATCAATTACAGATTGAAATTGTATTTCAACACTTTGATAGTCTTCTGTATCAATATCATTCTTATAGATGTTTTCGATGATTTTCTTCTTATCCTGAATGCCATAGATCAGATAGGCCGCCAATTCCTCAATAAAGTTCCTGTCATTCATCCTTTTCGATGCAGAATCAGAAAACAGATTAAGATTCATGAAATTTTGATATTCTAAAAGTCGCTCTACAAGCTCCAAAAATCGTGTCTGAGCAAACTCTGCTTTGTGAAGTTCTGGAGTTGTGAGATGTTTTCCTCGCTTATTTACTAGTGTATAGAATTGTTCAATTTCTGTATCATTCTGCACATCGGATATTTGAGTTACACTTAATACATAATCTAAAATCTCAACAGCTGAAAACTCTTTGAATGGAATTTTTTCGGAAGATGTGATTTCATTATTTACAAACCTCAAAATAGTTCGGGTTCTTTGTTGACCGTCAACCATTTCAAATTGTTCAGGTTGGCGTTCATAAATAAAGAAACTAGGTAATGGATATCCCTTAATAATGGAATCAATTAGCATCTCTTGATCTTTTCTTGACCAAATATCATTTCTTTGATAATATGGCTTTAAGTCTAATCTGTCTTTCTCAAGTAGGTCTAAAAGTTGCTTGATTGTTAAGGGTTTAATGTGATATTTCATTTGTGAGAATTAAATAAAACAAGCTGCACATCCTTCACTTTCTGTATCATCAAGGATGTCGATTAAAAATTTGGAACCTTTAGACTTTTCTTTATTCATTCGATTGAGATGCTCTGCTTTGATTTGCTCCGTTCTTCTTGGGTTGATAAGATCCTGCAGAGACTCATGCTGATTCCAAGTAAATCCTTCTTTCTCGTTCTCATACTCCATGGCCTGTTTGTACAAATCTGGATGTTGTTCGTACAACCATACCCATTCAATCTTCTGTTGAAAAAAACAGAAATAGCAACCTGATCTACTTCGAGCATATTGCCCAACTTCACCATTTACCTGATAATCTTTCTTTTCATAGTAACCAGGAACCCCTACATCGCTTTCTCTTAAAATTCTAAAGATATCATCTCGGACTAATACCTGATCATCATTCAATAGGGGATAGTCATCTTCAAAAGAGAGCGGATAGTTTCTTGATTTTAAAAACTGAAAGACGACATGATTAAATATCACCGTATCTAGTGATAACAATGCTTCTAGTTTTTCAAGTACAACTTTTCGGTTGTGCTCCTTATTTCTCTCAATTAACACAAGATCTTGATTTACTATATCAGCGGCTCGATCTAACTCGGTACCATTGAAGTACTTGTTATATAGGTCACTTATTTCAGCACGATTGTCATTAGCCAGTACGGATTTGATAATCTCCTCGCTCCAGATATTCTTACGAAAAGGAAAAATAGACTGAATATTTGATTTAGTAGAAATATATCCTTCACGATCTTCATCACCTCGAATCCCTACATAAGAGACAGTGGGAGAGTCTCCTACAAATTTCTCAAAGGGTTCCAATTTCATCTTCTTAGTGCACCACCTAGCAACATTGGAGGGTAAATAGCCCCTGTAAGAGTTATAGTAAAAATCGAACGGATTTTTCCCAGACTGCACAGCTTCATCAGCCTCCAATTTCGTGATCGGCTTACCAAGATATCCTTCTAAGCGATCTATAAGCTGATAAGTCTCGTCAAGTTCTTTTCCCGTGTCACAGAAATAGTAATTGAGGTCAAGTTGCGGATATTTATCACTTAAGTGAATAGCAAGAGCCGCACTATCTTTTCCTCCCGATATTCCTATTACATGTCTTAGTTTAGTCATCCAGCTGTTGCTTTAATAAGGTGGTCAATAAATATAGATTCATTTTTTTATTGGTACCTAACGATTCAGAGACTTCTTTAAGTTTTTCCTCTAACTTCTTTTGATCCTTATTTGGAATTAGAACAGTTTCTTCCTGCAAGCCATTTCCAAAACTCGTAAGTTGAATTTTGAACCCCTCCTGATGTGAGTCTTTTTGCTTTTTAGCTATATCTACTAGATTGTCTAATTCAAACAGTGATCGTTTAATCTTTTCTTTTAATACGTCTTCTTCAATATCCTTTAGAGAATCCAACCTTTTACCTAACACAACTTGACAAATGGAATTTAACCAAGAGGTACGATCATCTAAAGGTGACTTTAACCTAATAAGCAAACTTTTTTGCGTAGGTAATAGCATGTGCTCTTTGAGCTTAATGTACCTGCTTGAGATTATTTCTTTGTATTCGTCAAAAGAAAGACTTTTTTGAGACAGCACTTCTTCAACCAAATAAGTTTCAACTCGATTGATCAATTCATCAAATGAACTTCTCAGTTCTTTAATGGCTAATCTGAGTTTATTAACATACTCTTCTAAGTTGCTTTCTGACTTGAGTATTTCTTTAAGACTAGTACCTAGATTCTTCGGAAATTCTTCAAAGAAAAGCTTCTCTGGATCTTGAGTCTTTTGAATGGTTTCTCGAATACTTATTGCTTCACTTGATAGCCTTTTTGTTTGCTGCGTATAAGCATTTAGTTCACGGTAAAAAACAAGAAATGGTCTAATGCTTTCTATAAGGCTTTTGTTATTGACTTTGCTAACATCCTTGAGTTGTAGAAACTCCCTGTATTTATTGTATAAATCAAGCTTAACCCCCTTTACATCAAAAGCTTTTATCTCATATTTAGAAGCATTTCGAGTGAAGAGGTAGAGGAGAGCTTCATTGACTTCAGGTAAATAACCTTCTTCTTTTCCGAATAGCGCAAAATCATCTCTTTTGATGAATAAGTAGATTGGAATCCAAAAATCTAAAAAACCTGTCGTTAATTTAAAAGGCTTGGTTTTAAAGTGTTCATAGAAGTCTTCAATGGTCTTCCTTTCGTTTTTTGCTAATTCTAGAAATGATTCACTATGCTCCCAAAGAGGTAAGAAGCTTTTTTCTTGGGGCTCCACTAATGAATATCCACCGCCTTCATAAGAGTGGATTCCTGTGTTCTTTAAAAGTGTTAGATAGATGGTTTTCTCAGCAGGAAAATGATCTTTTGAAAAAGCAAGGTCTTCTTTGTGGTAATTATTTACTAGGTGATCAAAAAGTATTTTTTTAGAGTTAGCAATATTACCAGATATGAAATGACGATTTATCAATTCATTTCTAAATACAGGAGTCTTGTGATATACTTTCTCGCATACCTCTGATACTTGCTTGTAGAGTGCTTTTTTGGAATCAACCTTAATCTTCTTTCCGTGATAGTACCACTCAACATCCTTTGTAAAAAGTGCATCAAGTACTTGGTGATTAAGTAAACTCTTCAAGCTCTCTTGAATACTCTGAAGCTCCTTAACTGCTACTTTGTCATCACCATATTTCTTAATTACCTGACCAGTCTTTTCAATCTCATAGATAGACTCTTTGATGTCGCTAATATTTTGAAAAGATGCATAGATAAAATCTTCAGTTTCTGATGAAACAGACTTCAGTAAATCAATATCTAGATTTGAATCAAATACCAAGTTGATTACACCATCGATTTGATATTGCTTCTTAGATAGTTCCTTAAGAGGCTCCTCTGAAATGTAGTATTGAAAGAACCTTGGTGTACCTGTTTTGTAAGAAACAGATTTGGCATTGATAACAGCGAAATCAAAGTATTCCTCAAGTTTATGAACAATATCGAGTTTTGATTCAATCTCATTCGAGACTTGCAGTAGCTCACTTTCGATATTCAGATCAGTACCTTCTGTGATTTTGTAGGATTTGCTAAACCTGTTGAATCTTAAAATCTTAAGATTAACTAGTTGTTCAATTGCCCTTTTAAGCTCCTTTTTATCATGGAGATAGGAGAGGTAGTCAGTGATGAAATCATCCTCAACATGAGCACCTTTGTGACCAAATAAACTAACAAAACCAATTACTTTGATGATGTCCTCCGCCACGATCGCTTTTCCATTAAAGTCAGAATCGATGCGATCCAGTGCCATATGGATCATAGACCATATAGTGTAGTCAGAATTATATTTGGAGTTAAGATAAGAGTAAAACTCATGGTATAAGTAATCGTAAATCTCAGGTATACCTAACTGAGTGCTTTCGTTTTGATGCTTGCTGAGTGTGCCTAATTCCGCTTCCAGGAATGTAAAAAGTGATCGTTCATTTTGACCATAACGCTGCAATGCGATACAAAGTAAGTATGCTGATATCACATCTAGCGGCCATAGCTTTTCAGCTATTTCTTCACCAAAACTATCTTCCAGATTAGTGATATGATATTCGTTTTGGAGGGTAAGAACCTTATTTGAGCTTTTTGTAATTGATTGATAAGGCTTAGATTTAATATTATCAGCCGCCAGTAAAAGAAGCTGTTCAATCGGTTCATTGAACGTCAGGTCCTTAAATCGGCCTTTAACTTTTACCCATTCGTTTCTTTCGGCCTCACTTAATCCGTGACCATAGGCTTCAAAACTCTGATGAAGTGTAGTAATAAGTAAGCCTTTATGATTAGCATCATTGAAAAGCTCTGCTAACTGTTGTAGGAAGTAGATTTCTTCTTGAGGCTCATTCTTAACAGCGTATTCAAGCAGCTTACCGAATTCGTCTATTACGAGCAGAGTTAAGGAATCCTTTTGTGATAGGCGGGTAGCTAATTCGATAAGTATGTTTTCTGAAACGTCACTTCCTTGAGTTATGCCTAGTTTGGTTGCAATAATTGATTTTATAGAATCATACTCACCAACAATATTGATGATATCTACTTGCCTAGATTTTAGATTACCAATTTTGAAGAATTCCGATTTTCCAAGTAATGATTTCTCTAGAGCCCACAAAAAGGATGATTTTCCAGTACCATATGAACCGATAATATTCAGCGAATGAAATCCTTTAATGAACAAGTCATTAATCTGGGTGACAATCTTTTTAGCATTAGGTGTTACGGTATAATTTAGATCATACTGCTCATCTCTAATTATATTAACCGAAGGTGAATATTTAGATTTCATAGTACCCCTTCAGAATATTTAATGGATCAATCTTTTTCTTTAGTTGTAATTCTCTGATTCCTGCTTCATTAGAATAGGTGACATCTTTGAATTCTTCTGATATTCCTTCTAATAGCTCACTTAATCCCTCTCGACTCAAGGCAAAGACAGATCCCACGCTATTATTTTCACTGTATAATGAATCAAAGCTTATAGAGCTACTGTCTTTGTGACCATCAAGAATGCAGAAAAGAAGTATTGACAATGGGATATTTGAACGATTAATCGGTTCAATTTCTAACAGAACCTTAGTTTCCTTCTTATCCTCATCCTTAATTTTAGTCTCTTTAACTAACGATAGCTCCGTCAAAATACCGGAAAAACTTTCTTCAATATCCTTATCATTTCCTCTAGAAACATATGTTCTAATAAATGCCTGGAAATCAGTTTTTAATGAATTTGGACTTGTTTTATCCCCAAGTTCTTGTACTAAATCCTTGAAATTCTCTTGGGTAAACATTGGCTTTCGCTTTCTCAATTCATTAAAAATGATTCCATAAATTGAAGCAAACTCTTCTGTTACAAGCCAGTAATGTAATAGCCAAAGCGTTCCTTCATCTTCTAAGAAAGGATCCCATCCATTTTCGCTAAATATCTTATCAGCAATTGGCTTTAAACTTTCACTTTCGGTATCAACAAGTCCGAAAGATTTGACCCAATAACGGATAGATGAAACCATATTCTTGCCAACACCTAATAGGATAGGGGCTTCATCCTTAAAATCATGTTCTGATTTAAGGTGATCATAACCTTTCTTGAGCCAGAGAGAACGACAATGGAATGATTCGTGACCTGAAAACCTCATTTATCAAATATTTTGAGCTGCTGACTATTTTCTACGAATTCCTCTGCTTGCTTTAAAAACCAATCTTTTAAAGTCGTTTCATTTAGAGCAAGAGCTTTCCGAAGTTTTTTCTTGAAATCCGGATCAACTTCAATTACAATTCTTCCTGAACCACCAACAGCCATGTTATGTCACATATGTTATGTTACAAATATAAAGATTTTTGGATGTAGGTTACTAGTGGTATTAGTTGATGTTACTTAAAAGAATTAATAGAATGGCTATAGATCAATTCTGTAGGGCTTTGAGAGGTCTAATTTGAACAACAAAAAAAGGCCGGATTGCTCCGGCCTTCAACCATATCAACCAGTCATACGGACTGATTGATGACCTCAGGGTTTAATCAAATGTTTCGAAAAAGAGCCAATCACTTGTGATGGCATCTACAGCTATTTTGTGATAGATTCCTTTATGGTCTTTTACTTTAATCACAAATGCCCACCTTTCCGTATCTTCTACTTCTACCTGCTCATAGTACCAATAGTAGGTCTCCGATTGCATTTCGGTGTTTACCATCAGCAGGGCTTCTTTCAGGGAAATGAAATCACCGCCCAGCACTATATCATAGTCGAATGGGCCTTCATCTCCTTTGGCATAAATCAGGTCTTCGGTATCATCCGTGATTTCGAGATAAATGACCGCCTTATGCTCGGTTTTCACATAGATGGTCCAGATGTCACGCTCGTTTTTGTCCCCTTCTTCCTTTTCTGCCAACGTGAGGTGCGCATCGGTCATAGCTGCCAGGGCAATTTTGATGTTTTCAGGTAATTTGTCCTTTTCCCTTTCATCCACTTCCTCGTCGTGTCCCTCATCGTCTTCTTTTTCAAATTCTTTTTCGTCCTCTTCGTCCAACTCATTGATCTCTAACACTAAACCGGTAAATGCATCTATTTCTACTTCAAACCTGCCAGCATCATTTTCAACATGGATTTCATATTCCCATTTATTGTCTTCTTCCAATTCCAGCTCCCAATGGATTACCGTACCGCTATGGGCAGCTATTGCTTTTTCAAAAGCAACCTGGAGGGAAATGAAGCCCGATTGGGGATCCAGGTTGTAGTCCAGGTTTCCTCCGTATCCGACAATTTCAAGAATTTGGAAAATGTCTTTTATCAGGGCGATTTCTATATAACCTTCATCTTCCAGTTGGAATTTGATACGATAAACAGCCAGTCCTCTTTCTTCATCCGCTTCTATGCCTTTAAATCTTGCTTCACCCAATATCTCGATCAATGCATCGATCATTATGCTGGTACTTGCACCAGAGGTTCTCCCATTGGATGAATTGGCGGCTGTCATGGATTCTTCATAAGGGGTTTGAAGCGACTGTACTTCACTGGTGGTCAGGTCATTGAAAACCTCGGTTTCATACTGACCAATTTCCAATGTGCCGTTCAGGTTGTCAATTACCTCATCTTTCTGACAACTTGATATTAGAATTGCCGAAATCAGTAAAATAAAGGTTGAGTGTTTTTTGATTGATCCTTTCATAATAATTTGAGTTTTTGTACTTAAATAATATAAACTTTAAACGTGACAATAAATATTTATTATAATATGATAATACAAATATTTAATATTACTATTTAGTGATACAATTAACTACTGCTACACCCCCAACTAAAATTCAAAAAAAATCTGAACTAGCATGGTTTTTTTATGCTATGGATGGTTTGGGAACGATTTGAAGTTCATTTCCTCTTTTCGGTCCATGGTGGTGTTTTTTTTCTGATACCGAGATGCCTGATTTTGAATTAGGATTTTTGCAGTGTTAGGTCATGAATACAATAACCAGGTTGTGTGGAAATAAATCCAAAATATATTCCGGATTGTTAAATTACCTATGTGGCATTTTTTCAATCGAAATATGAAGTGGAGGAAAAATTGCAAACGTTACCGGGAACGTTTGCGGTAATCTTTATGTCCTAAAAGTTGTGAATTACGTTTAGACAATCATACCTTGTGGCAAAAAATAACACTTTAACTCAATTATTTTCACCGTGGTAGGAGTGCACTGATAAGAAAACAAGACCCAAGAGACAACTATCCTGATCAGTGATTTACCATAGCGGCCTGGACAAACCAGACAAATGAAACCTACAGTCTATTCCAGCATGACAAATGTAGAATTGGTAGAACAAATTCTGCAAAACGATGATGAAGAGGCATATAAAGTCTTTTTTCATAGAATGTATGGTCGCCTCATAAATTTTTCGATCTATTTTGTAAAAAACTTTGAGATAGCAGAAGATGTTGTCTCAGATGTTTTTGTCACCTTTCTCAAATCAAGGAAAAAGCTCGGCCATATTGATAATGTGGAAGCCTTCTTTTATACAGCAGTCAAAAATCAATCTTTAAAGTTTCTTCGAAAGAAAAAATTATCCGATGTACTTTTTGTTCAAACCTCCAGTGAAGATTTTCAGGTAAAATCTACCTCCAGGCCAGACCTTGAGTTGATGGACAAGGAACTTCATGATGTGCTGCTCAGGAGTATGGAGCAGCTTCCCCCACAGCGAAAGATGATTTTTCAATTGGTGAAATTTGATGGGCTCAAATACAAAGAAGTAGCCAAGTCGCTCGATATTTCACCAAAAACGGTCGAAAAGCACATGACCATTTCCCTAAAAATTATTAGGGAGATAATCGAAGAGTACCTACAGTTTAAAGACGTGAAAACCAAGGACATCCGCAAGCGTTTTTGGCTATTGAGTTTTGTGGCTCCATTACTTTCAATTCCTTTTTCTTAAAATAATTCACTTTTCCGGTAGGGTATTTTTGTTTCCAGGGTTCATCCTAGTAAGAAAGTAGAACTATGGATCGGGAAATTGACAAAATTATTGCTTCGAAAATAAATGGCACAGCTACAGAAGCTGACCTGATAGCATTGGACGAGTGGCTGGCAAAGGATAGCCGCAACGAAAAAGTTTTGAGCAACATAAATGGCTTCTTTGCTGCCAACTACCACGATGTAGAAATAATCAACGAGGAAGAAATCCGCGAGAAGATTTGGCAAAAGGCCCACAAGAAACCTAAGGTAATCAGCAGGCCGGTTTTTTCTTATTGGGCAAGATACGCAGCTGCCATAGGCATCTTGCTGATAGCAGGCTTTGCTTCTTTTAGGTATCTGGTTCCAGACTATGGGAAAGATACCCAATTGACCTACAAGGTGATTGAAAAAAATACTGTTCCCGGGGTAAAATCTACCATACATCTACCGGATGGGAGCAAGGTTATCTTAAACTCTTCTAGCAAGATATTCTTTGCCGAAGGTTTTAATGATTCCGTAAGGTGGGTGAAACTGGAGGGTGAAGGCTATTTTGAAGTAGCAAAAAATGCGCACAAGCCATTTGTAGTACAGTCGGGTGATGTCATTACCAAAGCGCTCGGTACCATTTTCAATATTAAATCCAACCAGACAGATGTAAATGTATCCTTGCTCGAAGGGTCGGTGGCTGTATCCAAAATCAATACGCCGCAACTTAAGGAAAGTGTGATCCTGAAACCTGGAGAATACGTCGCGTATTCGGGCAATGAAATGACCAATACCGGCAACTTCAATTCTATGGACGTGATAGGGTGGAAAGACGGGCTTCTTATTTTTAGAAATGCGGACTTCAGGACGGTAGTGGACAAACTGGAGGAATGGTATGGGGTTAAAATTTCCATATCCGGGGCTACTCCAAAATGGAGCCTAAATGGTACATACGACAATGACAACCTGGAAAATATACTTAAAGCATTGGGTCATAGTCAGGGTTTTGACTATGAGATACTGGGAAACAAAATTAAAATCACGTTTGATGAAAGAAAATGAATACGGCTAAAAAATAACCGATAACGGGAAGTTATCGGTTACCATTGTGCATTCCCAACGGTGGGCCAACACTATTGGGAACATTAAAATAATTGTTTAAAAAACACTTAAAATTATGCAAAATAAATTACTATCAACAGTACTAATGTTCACTAAATTTATTTTTTATGGTCTTGTGTGTCAGGTGTTTTTGATATCCATACTATTTGCGCATGGATCAGAAGCGCAGAAA
>RRYO01000035.1:0-11551 GCA_006510565.1 Diophrys appendiculata
CACCCCAAAACCCCAAAACCCCAAAACCCCAAAACCCCAAAACCCCAAAACCCCGCTGTGATCATAAATGTAGAGATTTTATATTCAAATGTTGCTTTAGCTGAATGCTGTTACAGTTGAGGTTCGAGCTCTTTGTCTTTGTAGTTAACTTTTTACCTCGTCTTTTATTCTCTACTCAATTGAATTAGGAATTGACTGTTTGTTGTTAAAATTAGTATTTGTGTTTCTATTTCTCTTCCTCTTTTTCTTCTTGCCTCCCTTTTTATTATCCATATAACTTGAATATTCATCCATTGCTGACCCATCATTAGCTTACTAATTTGCAAACAACTAAAACGAAGGTTGATTTGGTTCCATCACTTACCCAATCGAATGCGAAGCATCATATTCCCCACCATCTTCTTAACCTCCGAAGATGGTGTCTTAAGTTTGATTAGCGGTGGCCGGAGTGTTTAAGTAGAATTCTGATTTGGATTCTTCATGATAAGGGTCTACTTTTTTTCCACCTTGTGAGATTGTGTGAACCATGTTTTCAGTTTGGGCTTGCTTTCGTTTTTGGATTTTTTGTTTTATTTTTATCCAAAGTCCTGAAATAATGAATTTAAAATTATAAATACAAACTATGAGAACAACAGCAAACATGCAGTATGTTAGATATCGTTTAACATCATCTCTCATAGAGGGTTTAATCTAAAATCCAGCTAAAACATGAAGAACAATAAACATTGCTTCATCATAGAGAATAGTTCTATTCATTTAACTGCTCTCAAATGGACTCTAAACTCTAATCCAAATCAAATAAGTAAGAGTCATGATTCCATTAATCCCAAGCTGATAATACGGGCTATCAAAGACAAGGTAGGTCATTATTGTTAATGCTCTTCGGAAGAGGAATACTGGGTAGTACATTATCGACGAGTTTTGCTTTCCAGGCTTGAAACCTTCTGTTAATGTACCATATTGGATTTTGAATTCAGTGGAGTTTATTTCCTTTCCAGTGCGTTTATTCAAGATGCTTCCTAAAAATATAGGAAAGAAAGTCACAATGCAAATAGCAAAAATAGCACACAATGAATAAGTAGTTTATGTTAAATTACCAAATTTGAACCCCCAAAAATTCGTATAAGCAGCAAGACACGCAGGTAAGTAAATCTAAATAAGAGTTCTTAACTAAGCATTATATTGGAAATTGAGCATAGCATTCTAAACTGCCCTACATTTGTTTATTTTCTTTAAAAACATGAATATTATTTAAGATCCAGGGATCATTAAAATCATTGTTGCTATGACTGTGAAGTTAGCTCCGAAGAGGTAGAGGAATTATGTGCTAGGAAGACCTAGTCTTTCGAATTGAGGTGAAAATGAGGAGTCTTCTAAAATTTGCTAGTTGTATATGTTGTCTTTGATGAGGTTGGCTCTTTATTTAGATTAAAAATCGATTAGATCTAGGTATTAGAATACTTCAATCATGACTTGTGGATAAGTAATATTAGCATACATAAGAGTTGAATACAATTGCATAGTATTAACCAACTTCCATATAAAAGACTTAGATATATCAAGCAACTTAGCAACTGCCCACTATAAAAAAATAAGAAAAAACATAGTAAAAATAGAGCTCTACGCGCCACTAGCCAACTCTTTATCCTGATTTGAAAAGTAACTAAAATCATTCAAAAGAACTCGATCTCCATCATCCATTATATCATTCCCAGCGAGATCCTTGACTGAATCATCTGCTACTTTTATCTTTAATTGCATTTCTTCACCGAACATTAGAGAGCTTTTGAATGTCATTGATACTCGGAGGAGAGTGAATGTGCTCGTATCTGGCATTAGGATTGAGTTGGTGCTATCATCCCATATGTCGATTTAGTAGTCGAAGAAGTATTCACTTTTTGGACCCTCGATTGTTATTTCAAAATTTTCTAGGTTTATCTAACCAGTAGGAAATCTGACAGTTTCAGAGAATAAGATGATAAATGTGTTATTAGTATATAGATCAACAATTGAATAGGAAGGCCCAACAGTATCTTAACATTTAGTGGGATTGGAATTCCCTCCTTACACACAGGTATAACCATACTCAATTCTACATTTATGATCACAGCCATCCCCATCCTCCAAATTTCCATCATCACATTCATAATTCCAGAGATCGATTCCATCTCCACAGATCTCATAGCAAATTGATGGGTTGGTCTCTGAGGATTGATAACCTATGATATCTTAGCATGAGATGCACTGTCCTTCAATAAGAGCTTTGTCGTATTAACATTTCGTGCATTGTAATCCGTTGACACAGTTTTCACAATCAGGACCGCAATTGGCACATGTTACGAATCTACCTAATAGATCATATTGAGGGTATGTACCACCTTAGCAGAATACTTTTGAACACGACCCAGTAGGCACTAAATCTTAATTTGATTTGATTTTTTCATAGCCAGGTTTGCATTCAAGACATCCATTTTTACCTCCTTCATAACAAGTTTAACAATTAAAATCACACTCAAGGCAATGGCTGCCTTCCCCGTAATATCCATCTGGGCATTCAGGAGTGCAATCAATTATGAAAAGGAAGTATGGAGCTAAACAATCTAAACATATTTGAGGGTCTGATTGAGCACAAATGCAGAGCTCTTTTGGACATGGAATACAAGCTTGTTATTCTATATATGTTTCCCTTGGACAAAATTAAATACAATTCCCTAGATATGAAAACGAGAGATCACCTGAACATTAATAACATAAATCCGGAGTTGCAATCGTTCCTCCTTCACATCCATAGCCATTCTCAAATTTGCAATCCTTCGAGCACCCATCACCATCCTCATCATTGCCATCATCACATTCCTCATACTCCTCCCCTTCAGGCACATCTTTCTTCGAATAGAGCTTCCCATCCCCGCATTTAGGTTTACATTTACTAGAATATTGTTGAGTGACATAAACACCGTCTGGAATCACAACCAACTCACATTCAAAATCTGAATGAACTAAACAGTTAACACATCCATCGTAGATGTCATGCTAGGAGTCGTCGTATGGATTATCGCAATCCTCATTGGGTTTCTTAACACCGTTACCACATTTGTCATAAATACATGGTCTCTTGTCGATTTCTTAATATAAATACCCATCACTTGTTTATTCAACGCACCCATTACAATGCTCTTAGTAATCATTCCCAATACCAAATATGCACTCCTTTGCTTGATTCTCACATACAACCCCATTTAGCCTCTAACCTAATTCACATTCATAGGCACAAATACTTGTTTTTAGTGCCAATCCTTGTTTACAAAAGGTAGCAGCACCTCCAAACATACAATACACAGTATACGAATGCCATTCTGCTTTAACGCAGGTTTGTGTCTTCGTGGAGTAAATGTAATATACTGGGCAATCTAGATCTCCTTAGGGGTCTTGAGGTTCTACGGATGACCAATACAGTTTTTCGCTAATAGCGATTTCAGAGATAGACCAACTAGAACCTGTGTATATCGAAAGCATTGATCCGAAACCTTCGTCTAGTTTACCGTATAGTAGCAGATTTGAGTGATTGTAAGGGTCTAAGTTATGGAACATTCCTTCGATTGTGAAACGAGTTTCCAGATAAGCTAAATCGAATAGACGAATTTACTTTATATACATATCACTTCTGTTAGTTTTTGTTTCGATTGAAAAAATAGCTTAAGATTACCCAATTTCTTGTGGACTTTTAGACAATAAAAATCGTTGAAAATACTTTTTAGCAACTCTAGAATCAACTTTCAAAAACAAAGCTTCTTAGTCCCTATCAAAAGCTAAATGTACAAATTACCACTATTACAAACCCTTTTTTTTAACTCTCAACAAAACTTCCTCGCCATCTTTATCACAAAACTGCATGTAATCAAAACTGGGATTTGTAGTAATCCTAAAATTCCCATCTTCTTTGATTTCAATCGAAGTTTTATCATTCTCATAAAACCACATCAGGAATGTTCTTCTGTTTAGGTTTTGGTATCGCAATTCTTCTTAGAGCTCGATTGTTGTCTATCCTTTCATTCGTAATGATTGTTTTTTCTTTATAACACATTGATTTGAATATTCCCCCAATGTTGGGGTTTCGTTATATGAACATTTATGGGCATGAAAATTTATGTAAGAATCAGATATCCAAACAAATCTTTATGGGTCTAGAGAAAGCTTTCCTTAGTTGATACTGTTGTAAATGTGTATATCTTCTCCTTCATTAAATTTATAATAATGGGAAACACCTTTCCCAATCAAAGCATCAATCGCCTTATAGCTATGAATCTTAACCTCATAGGGAAGCAAACTCTCCTAGGCAACGACAAGATGGGCTAACCTACCATTAAAACTGCTTCTAACAATAAGTGAACACGATGAAAAGGCTCCTAAAGCCATATCGGTATACTTTAGAGAGAAGGTAACCCCATCCTCGCTGAAAATAACTTTATCCCCTAATTGAGACTGCGTGTACACAACATTAACCCATTTAGCTAATGAGTCTTGATTGGTTTGCATTTCATTCCCATTATTGTCTTAGAACTAATAATAAGTTTATTTGAATTTAAACATAACATCGTTTCCGCTCTTTTCTAATTGAATGATCTCCATTTCTTATGAGTCACTAATTTGACAATAGAACGATATGAAAAATTCAGTCGGGAACTATATGTGGTCAATTCTAAGGAACGCTGAAGTGGATGCGTAGATTTACAGCACTCGGTCATCTTTAAAACACCCACCTGATATTGTTTTATACCCTAATGGGCAGATTATCAAGCGATCTTTCTCAGGTAAGTCTATCAAAGCTTACTGAAACGCAGTATATGTAATAGAGGAGCCTTAGTTTAAAACAAGGTAATTAGAGAATGAGGATAGAAATGGGTTGTATGTGTTTAGAAGAGGGTCTTGTAGGAATGATGGGGTTGTTAGGTGAGAGTTTACTCCAATGGGGATTTTATCGCTTGTGTATAAACGGAATTCTTAGAAGTATATTATCTTGTCTTTGTAACTTTAGATTAAAATACTTGATCCATTTTAGTTTAAGCTTATATCAGGGGATTATCCTTAATTAGAATCTAATGTTTTTTTAGAATTTATTCCTAATTAAAACTCAAATCTATTTTATTCATAAGTAAAATAGTTCCATTATGAGTAAATAAATTGATAATGCAACTATTAGACCACCTAATATACTTTAATTTAATCAAAACTCCTACGAATTTTAATTTCACTACCAATGCCATCTCTTAATTAAATAAGAGTCTCTAACAAATGAAAATCATTAAAGGCTTAAACCTTATTCCAAAAGGTAAATGCCAAAACCCCTTCCTCATTTTATCTTAACCCTTCATCTGTCCCAAGCTTCAAATTGGTAGCAGATTCTCCTATAAACCCAAAAATACGTTTATGGTTGCAAACAATTCCATCAGAGGATTCATGGTTATATGGACAAGGAGATTAGAAATATGAAGTTGTGAGAGAATTTGAAGGGTATTAGTGATGGGTGTTGGAGACTGATTCGTGGTAGAACGCAGGGGTTTAGCCATCATTGGGTGGGGTGGTGATGAAGTTTAGGTACACGATCGTGGAGAAGTGGGTCGGGTATGAGGGCTTTTGGTAATGGGCGTGTGGGTCGTATGTGGAGATTATGTGGATGTAGGTTAGGGTTATGGGGTTGTTCGGGTTTCTGCTGTTCACGTATGTGCTTAATAGTTCGGATGAGTAGTCATTTTGGTCTATTGGAGATATGAAAGAGAAGTGCTTTTCGTTTTCAAATACCTCACCTTTGTTTTAAGAAAGAGAAAATGCCAAAGTAACAAAATGCCAATATTTAAATTTAGCCAATCCTCCATTATTTACATCTATTGGATTATATTTACCTTCAGTATAAATACCATACTCAAACTTAATTCTAGAATCCTACAAACATTGATATCTAATTGAAGGGCCAATCTTCTAAGCGAGGACTTCATGCTATGTCTATGAATGGCCACCATAGCCAGTTTTAACATGGATCTAGACAGTAAACTCACTCAAGGCTTTGTTATAAGGAACAAACAATTCAACCGTCTCATCCTTAACCTTCATCGTAATCTACCTCACACAAGTCCCATCGCTTTTCTGAGAGAATAGGATTGGGCAGCCAACCATGATGTCGTCGTAATATGGGGTTATTGACGAGGATGATGTAGGGATTAAAGATTTTATGTTTTGTAGAGTGTTGTATTTTTCGTTGGGAATATAAGCAGCATATGAATAATATTTCATTGCAAAAGAATCAAATAATGTTTCAAAATTAGTTATAAATTCTTTAACTAATATTAGATCTTTTATATAGAATATTTAATGAACATTTATCATTAATGAGATTGGATAAATCTTATAATTTTTAGCAGTTCCATCTAAATCATATGAGGTATGTTTTTATGTAATTAAAACTATTTCACCAGGTCTAACAGCAAACATATAATGTCCCCATTAATTAAAACGAATAGCTTAAGTAAGAGTTTTATTATCAAACATTAAATTGATCTTCTCAAATGTATCCTTCATGATAATAAATGATGGAGATGAAACAATTCCTGAAGGCGAAGCTTAGGAAAGTTTAAAATAACAAGAAAATGTAAATTATGAAGTTTCAGAATTCGTGGACTCAGAGGACGTAGGTTCTAGGCCAACAATAGAGGGTGCACTAACAGAATAGGAAATTGTAGAGGATGAACTAGTGGAGCCTACTTTAATTTTCCTGCAGTATCCAAGGGAATAGTCAAATTGAGCGAATTTGTGACAGATTGTTGGGTGAGAGACTGGGGAGCCTATTTCATGGACTATGGTTTCGTAGTCAACCCACGCTAGTGAGAGGTTTGTTTGACCATCACGTTTGTCGATTGCTATTTTGTGTTGGTTCTTTGAGCTGTCGTTAAGGATGAAGCCTTCACCTTCGTCTAATGGTAAATGAAGATGAGCTCTTTGGTATAAATAAGAATTAGCATTATCATTCGAGAACTTATGGTCAAATTCTATTGGAAGAATAAAAAGATGCTTAATGTTATAAACTGCAAAAACATTGGATGGATAAATGCCCGTTTTCGACTCGTTACGAAGACCTGTAGCTATTACAGTCATTACATTCAAATTTCTACCATATAATTAGAAATCAATGAATTAATCCAAATAATTATCAACGAATAATTAAACTTCACTATTGCTAAATTCAAGCGTAACTTTCAACCACCTTCTTGAAAATAAGCTAGAGCCACTCGTATAGCACCGTCTTGGATTTTCTTTTATACTACAAAGAGAAATCCTTCGCTATGAATCATGATAGCTAACTATGCTGATCTCTTGCGAAATGTCTCCAAAATAAATAGATATCAAAGAAAATTACCCTTGGTAAATCTCAAGTAAATAAAACCCAATAGAAAATGCATGATAAGGTATTTGAATAGGAAACTCAAATCCATCATTGTTATCTCTCTGATATCGAATTTATAACACCTTTGAGAAATCTTTGCATTCAAATCCATCATATTGATGTTGTGGTTCTTGACAATGATGCTCCGGAATGGGAATAGTAGCCTCTATTCCCGTAAAATCATAAACTCCTGCTACTGAGAAAGGTCCATTGGTAGGCGCGATTTGTGTAAAATCTAAATCTAATTCATAAGAATTTAACGTTTTATGATAATTCAAACTATGATCCTTTCTTACTTCTGGGTATGAATTGCCGGCAATAGTTTTATGAATCTTTAACTTCCATAAACTGACGACACCTTAGCCTTATATCGTCAGATAATTTTATTCGTTTAGTTATATTAAATCATCGTTTTCGAAATTTATTATGTTTGATTCGTTGTAAAAATGCTTGATAGATGGGTAGGTTAAATGAATAATGTAATGCACCCATTAATTTACTTTAAGGATTGGAGTGTAATTTGTTTTTAAGCCTTCTATGTTGATTTAAGTATATTCTTTCGTGTATTTGATTTAATATGAATTCTCATAAGGAAACACAACAATGAATTCATCAGTTGAATAAAGCCACATTGTAAAACCTAGTCTTTAAGCATCATAGTTGAAAGGAATTTAAATATAATCAAACGAAGGCATGTATATTTGAGGAGGATTGAACTGTTTGTGAATAATCCAAGCTTGAGAGTGATAATCAATCCATTTAAGTTATGCAATATCTATAAATTGTCTTCTAAAATTTGCATAGAATAGAATATGATTCAAGGCTGATGGGATTTATTCCCCAACTGAAGGGTGGAGTGTTGGAGTTGTTGTTAAGATCAGAGAGGCTAATATTCCTGGTTGTTTTATGGTTAGTATGCCGGTTTGGAGATTTGATGGGGAGTTGAGTTTGAAGTCAGATTTTGAGGATAGTTTTTGTTGGTTAATGTAGATTGAGTATTATCCATTTCCATGCGACATAAATCCAGTGTGAGTCCATTTGTTTAATATATCGTAACCAGTATTTTAAGAGTGACTCTTATTTTATACAGGATGGTTGCTAAGTTAAAACAAAAGAACTTAAGATGATTAGGTAATAAGGAAATAAATGCTGCTTGCAACCTAAATTTAAATTAAATTCTAATCTTCAATTTAATACATCCAAAACTAAATCGACAAATCACCATCAACAATGAATTAACTAACACCCTCATGCAAATCATAATTTTCAACTAAATTCTCCTAAGAACTACTCAAGGCTCCTATATATGAATATGGCCGACACGAATTTCCTTCGAGGAAATAGGATGGGGAGTGGCAAACTATGAAATCGATTAGGGTGTCGGTTGTTAAAGTGATATCGTTCCAGATTCGTGTTCCTCCGTATATTGCGTCGTATTAGCTGCCGTTGGAAATGTAATGGATGTCACGGAATTATGGGGAAATTAGCGATATGAATGCGACAGGTTTAGTTTCAGTAAAACCTTAAAGTCTGTAAAACATCATTTATTGTACATTCTATTAGTCTGGGAAATCAATAGTAATGGAATGTATATAATTCTGAAACCTTTAAACATAAATAACCTCTGTAAATCCAATTGGTTCACCTTCAGGTTGAAAGTTATTTAGTTCCCTAAAATCTCCATTCTAATTCATCAAATAAGCTCCTCTACCAGATGCCCCATGCCCAATAGAAATAGCCACAGCTGCTTTAAACCAATTGTTGTAGCCTAGACTAAATTAAAAATCGTCAGCAAAGAGAGCTTCTTATAAATCTAGCCTTTAATTACTTTCAAGCCAGATTTACATATAGCTTTTTTCTAAAGATTCATCACTTATGACCAGACTGTGTTCTCCATAAGTGAACCCTTTAATCCAGAATGTAGTGACTAAGTTGTATTTATCATTGCTTACCTGTATTTCAGAAACAGGCCATAGCTAATCAGTTAATAATATTTTCTATTTATTGGGCTTACATTTAACTCCATCATGATATTCATGATTAGAGCATATTTCTGGAGGCAATGGCACTGCCTCATTCATCTTCTAAACCGCCCCATTTGTATTCGTAACCTCAAACACGATCGCAGGATTGGCTTAATCAACAGCATTGAAAATACCTGTTTATTCAGGGTAAACTGATCTCATGACTGTGAATTCGAAATAGTGGTTTATTGAGGAAATTTTAGTGAATTTAGCCAGCATTTCTTCAGGTGGTAGGACGGTAGTGGAGAATTATAGAGAGTGCAGCATGTTTTAGTTTATGCAGTACTCGCTTTGACCTATTTTGCCGAATTTTATTAGAGATACTGGAAATGTGATTTTATAAGATGTGAATGGTGCAAAAACAATGCTGTCTATCATTCCTGTGAAGTCTTTAATATTGTTATTGTTTCTTTTTTAGATATTAATTACATATTTCCCCCATTATTTTTCTTGAATATTCTAAAGAATCATTAGGATTAGTGAACCATTTTCGGTTGAAAAGATAAACATATCCATTTATTTATGAATAACCATATCTGCAATTTGAATAATAGAAGTGTCCTGCAAATCAGTCATATAAAAATAAAAACTAAGAGAAACAACCCCTCCTCCAGAAAAGTAATCAGTATTAAGTGTATACTGATCACATTCAAATACCCTAACATCCCCAATTCCAGGCTTCGAGGAAATCATCGGTTTCCCATTACTCTCGAATTCAGTTATTTGGAATCTTCCTAGTTAGGAATCGGAGGGGAGCGATTGGTGAGCGGATGCGTGGTAGAATGATTGAGCGTTTAGGTGGGAGAGGTTTTGCAGGATGCGACCCTCGGAGAAATCAAAATATGCAATGTCGCCTAATGGGATGTGGTTTTGGAAGAGTAAATATTGCAATGGATCCATTGATTGGGATATTAGTGAGATTTTATAGTAATAAACTCCTACTTGGAACTCAATATCAGAAGCCTCAAATGTTTAATCGTTTCTATACATTACTGGTAATACCTCTGTATTTTTATAAATGAAATCTTTATACCTTACTAAAACCAAAGAATCAAATTCTACCTTCCTTACAACAATTTCCCTCCAATTAAACCCATCACCATATTATGGAAGAAGAATGAATTTATCATTAGCATCATTCATAATAACTTAAGGATATACTTTCAAGCCAGTAGATGTGCATTAGATTACAAACTTGGTAGTATCTAACGATTTGAAAGAAATGAGGGTGTCTATGCCTGCTGGGTCGAATTTAGCCCACATAAAGAATGTATACTCTTAATCAGTGAGATACTAAAACGATTCTTAATGCATCAAAGGAAATAAAGTACCTCTTTCAAGATTTAGAGCAAGTGAAGATTTTATGTCCGAAAATGGCTCTGGGGGTTCACTAGATTCGAAATCATTTATTTTAAAGATCAAGTTTGGGTGCTGGACAGAAGAATAAGGGATAGGGAGGCCAGAATTGATGGGGTTTGTCGAGTGGTATTGCTCTGTTAGAGGGTAATGGATTTATAGGGAGGATATGAGGGGGGTTAGTGGGCCTGCTAACATGTGACAGTCTTCTAACCTCACTAAACTATGGAATTTGTAGTCAGCTAGTCTAAAAACGTTTTCATTTATGGAATATATAGCCATCATAACCATTTTCTGATTTACATAGTTATTTACTATATATTTCTTAGCAAATTTCCCATCGATAAAAATTATAACCTCATTTTCAATTCCAAAAAAGCCAGTAAGATGAAACCACTTATTCCATTCAGTCATCCCATCAATCCTATCTCCATTAAAATTAAGATCAATCTTATAAGGTGGCTAAAAGCAAAGCATAAACAAATCAGTTCCATGAAGAACATGCCTCAGCATACAAAAACTGTATCCACTGACTTTGTATACCCACATACTGTGAGTGTAGCCCAATCCGTTAGCATTTGGGATGTACACAACATCACCGTTTAGTTTTAAGAATTCTTCTTTGTGTATCATGTCTAGTTATATACACTTAGATAGGGATATTAATAACAGCATTGTTACCATTGATTATATTTTCATATTTAATTTATTTTGGTTTGATAATTCAAAAATTTAA
>RRYO01000036.1:0-11498 GCA_006510565.1 Diophrys appendiculata
CATTCAAAACAAGACAAATAAGATTTATTAATAAATATGAAACTTTATTTCATCTTTTGTATTATCGCCCTTGCTTTTTGTTAAATAGTCTTTAATAGTAGTGGAGGCAAACCTCTTCATAATATAAAGCCTTTAAGAAACTAAGACTAAATCGAGAACTTCTCAGTATGTTTCTGGATCCGTAGTTTTATATATACTCACGCATTTGCTTATAATAAATACAAAGGGTTCTTCCAGTTTTATCAAACTAAAACTAGCGGAATAGTAAAAGTTAAAATTGGACTAGATAGCAATTCGTATATGAATTTTGGAAGTCAAGGTAAAAACACAAGCACATGGAGTCGATTCGGGTTGATAAAAAACGAGAACAATTACTACCTTCGAGTTAATATGAATGGCTAATATTACGAAACAGGGGCATATAAGATCTAGCCAAGTCCTTCTCCTGAATTTTTTATCGGGACGTTCACCACTTAAGCTTCGATGTATTTGAGGTAGTTTTTGTTTTGGGATATTGCTATTACAGATGAGGATTATGAGGAATCTCTTAAGTCGTTGGGGGAATTTGGGGTTAAGAAGGAGAATTTATTGAGGTATTATAGGCTAGATAAGGTTAATAGTGGATAGTTTATGTATGATTCTTCTTGGAATGGGGTTCATGCAGTCTTTTGGAATTATTAAGCTAATGCATTTAAGCACGATACATCATTCTAAGGTGATTTTTAATTAATAGTAAACAATATAAACCCTCCTACAAAAGACATAAATTACGAAACAACCCAATATAAAATCAGGCCTAGCTCAAATAACGGTCAATCCCTCCCTAGCCCACTCTACCCATCATCATACAAATCAATCACATTCGATTTCTGGTATTTATTCAAAGGGCCTACAAACAACCAAGTCCAATCGAATTTCTCTCTCCTTAAAGACCCTTCCTAACTTACAAACCTTAGAATCACAGGGTAAGCCAGCAGGACCTCATGGTACATCGGGATAAACAATGCAGTGCTTGACGAGGTCACCCCTACTAAACATTATCTTTATAGTCATACTGGGGGTAATGATGTTAAAAATGATTAGTAGTGGCATCATTTGAGTTTGTCTTTGAGTATTTAGAGGAGACTTGTTGAGTTTGAGGTTGATTTGGATTTTGTTAGTTTCAACCCTGCTGATATTGGGGATGCAGAGTTTTAGTTTAATTAAGTATTGTTGTGTAATTTAGATACTGCGTATGCAGGGGATTTGTATTGCTATTTTAAAGAATTTAGGATTTGGAGTGTTTATGTTTCTCCCAAAGAAATGGAATAATATTATATGTTTGACATAGACTAGTATAACGCCCCATTCATAGTTGCAAACTGGAGATTTTAAAATATAAATGAGAAATAATAAAATTAATTGTTTGATAGCAGTATTAATTCAAATAATTTAGCCGCAAATAAAGGGGAATGGATTATAGATTCTTTGAATATTCCAAATATGTGTGATAAAGGGAAGATATTCAATGGAAGTAATTGTGTATATAGAGAGATAAAACTTTTCACTTAAGTAGTATAATTTTTTAGCGCTACCTTTTCAGATATCCTCTCAGTAAATGTAGCAAATAATAATTTTGAACTCGGACTTTGGGTAATGAACTTGCAAGACACTCTTGAATTATTTAAGCATAGAAATTAATATCGTTTCAAAGTATCTTAAGAAGTGGGCACTTTAGAATTCTTCAACAATAATTGGGGAGACAAAAGCTACACTATCCCCATTGCTCTCAACACATGGCTCCCGCTTCATCTTTGGACTGAAGGTTCAGAAGCGTACGTCTGCAAGTACAATGAATGCATTGGAGGTAACTTCTGGGTGGATAATTTAGCTCAATTACCTAATGTGATTCGTACAGGCAAATGCTTAATATACAAAATGTATTTACTAGGTGGAGACATGATGAACATAACGCCAAGGTATCTCATTCTGATGAATTATTTTCATTCAGTAGACTAGTTCTCCAATACTGAGATTGCGAGTTTTATTATGTTTGCTGGTAGTGACGATGATGATCTTGAGAAGGTCTTGGAAGATAAGACTGGGGCGAATGGGGGGAGTAATTCGATATAGATTGATTAGAGCGAGATTGCAAAGTTTACTCTAGTCAATGCGTCTGCTCTTCCAAAAGAGTGTTATCTTGGTGAAAGTCATAATGGATATGAATGTGTAAAAGGAGAGATTCCTCTAAGTATTACTGATTCAGCAACCATTCCTTATACTTTAGGAGAATTGCCAGATACCCTTAGAACAGAAGGCTTTTCAATAGAATTCTATTTCCGTGGAAACTAAGCAATTGATGGTATTATAGCAAGTGATTCTAACGCTGGAGTCTAAATAATAGAATTACATAAAACAGGTACTAATCTTAATTACTACATTCAAGGGCATACTATAACAATACCTGGAATTACTCTAAATGATTGGTACGCTACTTCAATCATGGTTAGTCCTAACTTCGTCGGAGTGTATTTGATTTCCTAGCTTTAGACAAAGCATGCCATTGATTAGTAGAATGTTTCAGTTAATTGGAGTATTTAGAATGAAAGTTTAGGGTATGGGAATCATTGTAGGAGATTGTAAGTACCGGGATGTGATTCAAATGAGTTGTCGCAATTGTAGATTAAACGAGCTAGGTTTTTTTCTAGAATGAAAATCTATGATGAATTCTTGCATGATATGAATACCTTCAATGAATATCCAGAATTAAATTATTATTCAATTTACATGAATGAGGTTATTGAAAATAGGGGCAGTGGTAGATACTTAACAGATTCAATTGGAAAATAGCAAAGACTAGGAAACACCGCTCTATGGACATACGATCCATTCTCTCGAGTGCAATGTGATGGAATAAACTCTGTTTATGACTCATTAATTGGGATTTGTCAGCAGAAGATTATTGCTAGGATTTCAAATCACCATTCTCATAAAATTGAAATTCATACTGATAAGATTGGGTGGGATTTAGGAAGTCCTAGGAAACTAGATAATAAACCTTATACAGCTTCAATTTGGGTTAAGTTGAAATCATAGAGGACTCATTTTAGGGAAGATTTAATATTTTAAATTAACCCATCTAAGACAAATGTTTAAGTTGGAGTTAGATATGTTAGTGCCAATACAATTTATAGTACATCTGCTACATAAGAATGGAGTGTTATGCATAACTCTGAGACAAAAAGATCTCAGAATCTATTTGGATCGTCTGTTTCTTACTGGAGATATATTGTGCTTATTCGAAGGTCGTCAAATAGTTACTAACTTTATTAATAAAACGCTAGGCTAATTGGGACAATCTCTTCTGTCACAGATGAAGAGTTTGATGATACTATTATTATAGGTGGAAATGCTGCTGGTAAGCAAACAAGTTAAGATTATATGAGAGATTTCAAATTCTATATAAATGAAGTAATTTAATCAGACATAAACGAAAATTTGCGCGGATTAAATAAGCTATCTGCATCAATCCCAATGCTACATTACTCTTTAGACTACTCTCCTTAGAACAATTACATCATTCCTATCTGTTGCATTAGCACCAAATCCCAACTAGCTTCATGGGGCAGCGGAATCAATGTTTCCACACCATATACAGTAGATTCTTCTAAGCTCATGGATTCTGTTGAGTATGTAGGAAACATTGAAAATTAGGCTGTTTAATTTGAGAATTAGGAGAGTATGGAGGAATGGAGTTTGTTTTTTGAACTGTATTTGGATACTGTTAATGCGCTTATTTTAGAGTTTACTAATGTCTTTTAAATCATAGGAACTATTGATTCAATTATCTAGTTTAGCTGCACACTTCCATCGAATCTGGGATAAACTTCACCATTCTACTCAAGATAACTATGGTATAAACTTGCTCTAATCTCTACCACAACCTCAGTATCTCTATACTCAAACGGCGAACTAATGAACCAATTCTCGTCATGCACCATCCCAGCTTAAACAATATCAATCACAAACGACCGCAACGCTAACCTCTAAAACATTCGTTTATTTAATGAAGTGGTTCCAAGACACCAGTTTACATTAACTTAAAGTTAATTCTAGGAGGTTTATCCTTACTCGGAATCTTTGGTTATGTATTATTCTAATTTTGTTTATAGGTAGATTGACTATACTACTATTATGTATTCTAAAGCTAATTAATTTGAGGCAGTCAAACTTAGCACATATGATATGGCGGATAAAGCATTTCAATGCCCAAAAGGAACATATCCTAACGGTTTAGAGTGCATTAATTATAAAGTACTCCCATTAGGGGGCCAATACCCAACCGATCTCCAGTTCTCCTTCGACACAGTCTTAACCTCCCAAGTCAGGTTTACATTCGAATTTTGGTATCTTTAGTACCCAGACATCGCTACTGGAAATCTTCTAAGACTGCAGTTCGAAGGACAAGGCAGTATCATAATATACGAGGAGGTTTTGGGGTCGGTTGAGGCGAAGCTATGTACGTCCGATGGAGGCTCATGTTTGGTCGAGTAAGGGTTGGATGATCGATCTTCATAATTTCATTCCTGGATGATTATCTAATTGATTTTCGATTACGATGATAGTTTCATAGATATTTATGCTAACACAGAAAAGAAATTAACAATACCAAATCAATAATTGTATGAAATAGTTTAAGATGTAAACATCTTAGCTACATTTTGTTATGATTAAAACTGCTATACTAGCATAAGGTGGATAAAGACATTTTATGATACTATGATTTACGAAAGCTTTTTAAAAATCTTAGAAGATTCCCTTACTGGCACTTCATTTATTCACAGAGAATGGCTATTAGACGAATAGGAAGGTTAGCATATTTGTGAAACATAAACAGGATAATGTATATAACTCCCTCATTATTCTGTTTGGATTGATATCCATTAATATCACAGGTGGATTTTTCCATTATTCAAATGCACTGCGGGTTATTACTTTGATTAGGATTAGTATGGTTGCTATCCAGTTTCTACTAAATTTTCTATGTAGTTTACTGAAACTGCAGCCGGAACTCTAAAATTAGTCAATGGGGCTGAACCTAGTTAAGATTGGACTCTAGGATTTTGGATAAAACCTAAAATAATTGATCATAACATTCAACAATTGGATATTATAAAGCACTAAGAATCATGCTTAGATTAATCAGATCACACTACTAAAATATCAATAAAAGGAACAAAATCGTTATCATCTGAATACAACTACTAATTCTGTTATGATGAAAACACAGCAAACCCATAATGCCCTTCAATCACACTACCTCTCTCATTACAAATCTGGTCATACCACGGAACCCAATTCACCAACACTAAATCCCTTCTCACTATATTCCGTAACTAATCTCTCAGCTCAACAACCGTATCAATAAAGTCTCTCTCTAAATGTGATTACCTTATTGCTAATTCTGCTTCTCCGAATGCTGTTAACAACTTCATGTTGAAAGAATTTGCTGTCTTCTCATCTTATTTGACGAAGTATGAGTTTATTTCTTAATAGAATCTCCAAACTGCATGGGTTCCCCATATGTAGTTATATTATAGGTTAGATCTGCCTGATTTTATAGAAAGTTCTACCAATACAATGAAAGACAACACCCAGGTAGTATTTAACGGAATCACTCGCAGTTATACTGATTCGGAGCCGTAGTATCACTGTATGCCTGAATATCCCTCCAATGTGGGGAACCCGAGTTAGTGTTTGAAGACTTAGTATTCATGGCCATATTTGAATGGAGGATCATATCTGCTAGTGGAGATGGAGTTTGAAGAGTTGAAAGAAGCTATTGAGGTGGAATAAGATATTGATTTTACATTCATCATGAAAGTCTATATTTATACCCATGAAGATTATTATGGAAATGTAATGAAATTCGGTCCGTTCTTTACTATTAGCCGTTCTGAATTAATATATACTTTTACCTTTATTCAAGGGCCCAATTAAACTATGACACTCTAAGGTCATTATCAAATTGAATTCACAATAAACTCAACATAATATTAAATTAATATAAGTTCTACAGTATTTTCTCACACTTTTACAAGTTAAATTTCATGCAATTCTGATTGCGCTAAATTCTTGTTTGGAAATTTTGATTCACAGAGTGGTTCTACAGGAACAGGTCTCGCATTAAAAGAACTCCAAATCTTTCACCCATCACTCTCAACTTCTCAACTTGATAATATTTATAACAATGGATTGTATCCAAAAACATCATAACTAACAACTTAGCTACTCTCCTCAATAACAGTATATGTATACTCTCTTCATAACACAATCGATTCTTCTTATATTCTTACAAACTCTGGGACAAGATCAACAACATCACTAGGGTCTTATACATTGTGCCCTTAGGACCACACATACAATTCCTCATTAGGAACTTGTTTATCTCATGGAGCTCTTGTTATGAGTAACAGATTTCTGGATATATCTAATGACTGTCTTACATAAATTAATGGAAATCAGTTTACGGCGATTGGATGGGTTAATTTGATTGAAGGAAGTTCAGCAGGGCTATTAATTGTTAACTAGATGTTTAATTTTAGTTTGACTGATCTTAATAATGCTAAGTTTACTGCTTCAAATTCGGTTTAAGAGGTATTTGGATTAATAACAGGAATAAAGTAATGGAATCATTATGGGGTTGCAAGGGATTAAAAGTTTTGGAAGTTATATAAAAATGGTGTGGAAGTTTATTAATTCTAAGATATTAATGATTAATCATATTCTGGTAATATAGTGTTTAGATTGTAAGGGACTGCTAATTCTGCAAAATTCAATCACATCGCCTTCTTTATTTTGACACTCTCAGGACCATATCTATTCAATCTTGCTCATTCATTTATTGACCCATAGTAATACTAGGGATTTCTACCATCATATTTCCCTTTAAATGAAGGCTTCGGAGAGATTGTGCGCAACTACTCCATCGAATGCAGCAGTTCAAAAAGATTCTCAGAGTTAGGAAAAGAATTCTGGAGCACGAACGAAAACCTAGTCTACTACGAATACGATCCAAAGATGTTCAAGACTGCTGAAGGGAAATTAGTTTTGAGAGAGAAGGCATTGTAATTTGTTTATGGGTTGACTTATCAGATTTAATTAGAGCAATTTGATTTTTAATAGAACTCTGAGTTGTCAGTTGAGCTTTGTTATTTTGTTTAGTAGAAGCTAGCTGCCAATACTGATAATTATTTTCTTCATATTGAAAATATACTAGTTTTAAGTTAAAATGCAGCAGATCAAGTTGTTAGTGATTTTGATGGAGTTATGCTCAGAATTTAATTCACAGAGTTAACTTGGCAATGTATAAATTTTTCTCATAATTATTTTTATAGATATTTAGCTAATTTTGAAAACAACCTAGAAGATTATAGTAATTAAAGTTAAATTCTACTTCCTAATTCAAATGTAAATCTTAAACTAGGCAAATTCACAGGATTATTAAGAAATTTGAAAATAAGTAAAAGCTATTTAAGTCCTTATTAATCCAGAAGAACTCATAGGGCAGTAATACCTTAATATGCAAATGAATTTTTATCTTATTGGCAATTGAATGAATCATATGGTAGTATTTTAATAAATTCAATAAATTTAAATGAGTTTAATCTCCCATAAAACTCATAGACACCATAATGGGTATCTACCAATGAAGAATAATAATTTGGGCCACTATGTGAGGGTCAGGACAGCATCTTATCATTTTCTGGGGGTAATAGAGGAAAGCAAAGATGCTTGAACTAATAAAAGTACTTTACATTAAATGGAGGATCCTCATTAACTATCCCAATCAATGCAGGAAAGCTTACATCTTCAACAATCCACGTGTGGTATTTAAGATTATTCGATTCCGACACTTTCAAATTAGAGCTATAAAACCACTACTCTATAACACAAAACTCAAACGAGATAAGACTAATGCTAGTCCCACAAGGCACTGATTTGTTAAAGAAACCTGTGAATACTGATTTTAAGTTTGAATATTGGACTTATCTTATGGTTGCTTTAAATGAAGATAAGGATTTGTTTTCGGTATTGAATGGGTAAAGAGAAGAGGAGTATGATGATGGATAAGAGGTACATCATGAGATGAAGTTTATTCCTGATCCGTATTATGAATAAAATTAACAGGGCTTTAGTATTTAAGGGAATGCTTAAAGTACTGATTTAACAATTAATTCAAATTAAGGACTTGTCATTTCAGAATTATCGATATATAAAGAGCATATTTCATCTATCTTACTTAAATATAGAGCAATATTCACTACAAGTAATCATAGCGGAAACCATTAAAATTTGATAGGTTACTTTAAATTCACTGAGTCTCATGGTTCATAAGTGTATAACGATGGTGCTAGCGGATTAATCCCTGGCATAGTCCAATTATCTAACCACATTTGGAAACGTTCTACAAACATCCGTGCAAGACCCTTCCCTGAATTCCTTAGATGTCCCCACACTGGATGGAAACTCATCGACAACCATTGCGAATACATCCCATGCCATTCCACATGTGAGACGAGAGAGTGTAGAGATGTTGGCGAGGAATTTTGTATTGATTATGAGGCATATGAGGATGATGCGCATATTAACTGGCCAGCTAATAGTGATGTTCTGGATTGTCATCCCTACTGTGCGGAATGCTTTGAACCGTGGGATAATACTAAGTGTACGAAATGTAAAGCAGGGATTTCACATTTTGAATAAATATTCTTATGTGATACTGTATGTCCTCCTAATACTCTTATTCATAATGAATATATTTGCTACACATGCAATAATCCTAAATGCAAATGCCCATATATCGATAGGTAGATTTGTTTAGGTTGTGCTAATCCAAATCATTTTTATTTATAACAAGCAAATAAATGTGTAACAGAATGTCCTTAGGGCACTTTCTACGATGCAGATCTTCAAGATTGCCCTGAATGTAGTTAAGCCTGCACTAAATGCTTCGGTAGTTCATAGAGAGAATGTACTGAATGCCATGAAGATTTTTATCTCTTAGGAACAGCATGTATCGCAGTTTAATGTCCCACAGGTGAATATTTAGACGAAACATTACAGCAATGTAACTCATGCCATTTCTCATGTTAAGAATGTTTCGGTCCAGACGACAACTAATGCTTGATTTGCAACGATGAAAGAGTATGGGGAAATGATCACAACTGTATATTATGCACCAACGTTGGCCACGCTGGATCTCACGACTACCCCAAACTAGACGACTATCTCTGCACCGAAACCTGCGGAGATGGCTTTGATTACAAACAATATTAATGTGATGATGGGAATCGGAATAGCGGAGATGGTTGTGATAAAGAATGTAATATTGAGAAGTCTTATTAGTGTGATGGTGGGGATTAGGATAATCCTGATAAGTGTATTGATATAGAAGATTGCTAAGCGAAAATTGATTATATTGACTTTAATCATGTGATAAAGGTTTAACTTAGTGAAAAAGTAGTTCCTAAATATTACGGAGAGATTAAATAAGAAGATATGATTGTCAGTATAATCCCATAAACTAATAAATTCACATACAGGTCAGAAATAACATAACAAATAGATGAAGATTTCTCCTTCTTAGTGCTTCTAGGTTTAGAATTCTCAGTAGGTAACAACACCCACCGTGCTAGCCTAGAATTCTACACACGAGATCTATTCCAAGATGTCTCAGGAAACAAATTCTCAACAGACCAACTGCAAGTATACCTACCCCCATTCGAATACCTCTCCAACACACAACAACTCTCAATAAATTCAACCAAAACTTACACATCTGGTGTTCTCATCAGCACTATTACATTGAATTTAGTTATAGGAATTGTGTTGGGAGAAGCTTTGAATGCTATCTGGGACCTTGTTAATTCTCTTTCTATTCTTTATTATATGATATTGATTAATAATAATTATCCTGAGTTGTTGAAGTAAGTATGTATTGTTTTTGGATTTCTTTTTAAAGATTATGTTGAGGTTCCTCCTATATGGAAATAAGTTATTTAAGAAGATTAGATTGTTGATGATACTCTTGTTGGAGGCTATCTTGATTTAGAAGTTAAATCCAGCTTGTTCTTAATAGAATATTTTGATAAAATTATTATGTGGCTATTAATTTTCTCATTATACCCATTATTTCTGCTTCTTTCAAAAATATGCAATTGTAAACGTTGCTAAGTATGGAAATCGATAGAATTAGGTTATCATTATAACGGAATCCTTAGATTATTAGTTGAGCTTTATTTAGAAATTGCTGTAAATGCTTTAACTAATATGTGGAATATCTAGTTCTCTAACAGATATTAAATTGCAGTTACAACAATTGGGATTATAGCTTTGTTATTTGTAGTTTACGTCCCTTTTATGCTATGGAGTATAATAACCAAGAATTCACATTAGCTAAAAGATAAATACTTTGATGATAGATTTGGAGCTATAATAAGTGGACTTCGTATAGAAAATAACAAAATCTCAACTGCTATGTGGGTAGCATTATTTATAATCAGAAGATTAACATATGCTGGAATTCTAGTAACATTCAGCCAATACCCATTAATGTAAATCATTCTCTCCTCCCTACTATGCATCCTCATGGCTGCATGGCTCGCTAAAGTTAAGCCTTATACCAAAGCAGTTGCTAATGTGTCAGCATTCTTTAATGAAGTGTTTCTAGGAATTGTATTTTTGATGACGATATTGTATCTTGATAAAGGGTTTTATATGGAGATTTATTAGTTTTTGATTCTGGCTGTTATTTTAGCCCTGGTTATGATGAATGTTGTTATTGCTTTTGTAGGAACTTTTAGAATAATTAAATAAAGACTCAATAAATTAAATCAAGTAGACCAAACTCCTGTATACAAACTAAGCTAAGACAAACACATATCTGAAACAAATTTCACAAGCAACAGCATTAACACCACCACTAACTACGGTCTAGAAAACCTGGAAATCCCTTCAACCCTAACTCTAACAACCCCTCTAGAACTCCAAACAATAGGATTCAAATCCTCTCAAAATTTCTTAAATTGCTCTCCCAAGCCATTCAATGATACCACCACTCTCAACACATAACAGCTACACCCAGAAGCACATCCCTAAATATAAATATAAGAAGAAGAAGAGGAAAGTAAAGATCATTTAGAAGCACCAACTACTGTTGTAGATCTCCCTCCTATTTAACCTCTAATAGCTCCTAAATTGAATATTGACACGATCTCTAACAAACTAAAATTGTTTTAGAAGAAATAAAGTAGAAGAGGTAGGTAGTCGAAGGCATCGTAAAAGAGTAAGAAATCAACTGCTATAGGGCCTTTCTAGAGTGTGCAAGGATGGAGAGATAATGAATAGAATGATGATTAGACTCAAGAATAGTGACAGTAAAATAATTGAATAATAAGATTCCTCTTCTGACAGCGACAGGGGTTTTGGGGTTTTGGGGTTTTGGGGTTTTGGGGTTT
>RRYO01000037.1:0-11429 GCA_006510565.1 Diophrys appendiculata
CCAAAACCCCAAAACCCCAAAACCCCAAAACCCCAAAACCCCAAAACCCCAAAACCCCAAAACCCCTTCAAATTTTACATAGTTAATTTTTATTAAAATAAAAATGAAGAGTATTTTAGTTATGACTCTATTTACATTTATCAATCTTCGATATTCTTAATATAAGATAAATCAAAATGAAGTAATTTTTCCCTAATTACCAAAAAATGAGGAAATAAATCATTAATTAACATTATGCTTTTGGATTTCATATGAAAAAATGAAAGAAAATCTTAATGGATTTGTTGTATTAGAATTGGTTAATGAATTCAGAATCTAATTGGAGTCTATTTAGATAGGATCTCCAGAAATAAAGATTTTACTTTTTAATCAAACTCAGAACTCTATTTCTTAATCATTCAAATAATACTCCTGGAAATTCATTTGCTATTTACGTAAAATGAGTGATAAATATGGTTATTCCTATGCTATTGATACTGATCCAAAATCTGATTTTGAAGAAATAAATGATTTACCAAATATTACAAGCTATGATTAATTAAAAATAGGCAATAATGAAGTATCAAAAGGTATTTTCTATCTTAAAGAGCTAATAATTGCTTCTATTGAATTACAAAATGAACATATTTAATCCTTATATTACACTGTTGGGTTATCTAATGCTTTGATTCCTGATTTGAAAAGATATTATAAATTTTCAGTAACTGATAGCCAAGTAATACATGATTTCTCAAATCATAATGCCCACGCAATAGTCCCTTAGGATTCTTTCGTTGCCTGTGGAAAGAGGTACCAAATGCATTAAGAAATAGTTGATTAGTATGCTGAGTGGGTTGATTCTTTAACTGATGAATCTTTAAGAGAAATGGAAACTGGGATGGCACTTAATATAAATCCGAACCCAAATTTATAAATCAATGGGAGAAGGTATGGAATGAGAGTATACACCCCCAATTCAGTTGAATTATTTCGTGAACTTTAACTGGACTACACATTAGACTTCTATTTCCGAACTGATTGGGATTAAGAAATAGTGGATATAATCTATTCTTCTGACTTCGAATTTAGCATAAGTTTCGATACATCCTCTGAATACCTCATGTTAAAAATCACAAACATATACGACAACCAAACGAACGATTTGGAGCTCTCAATCACTGAAGGCATCAAAGCTTCAGAACAATGGGTCTACGTCAGCTACACTCAATCACAGAACCCTGAAGTCATAGCAATGCTAGGCAGCGGAGATTACAGAGAACTGAATGTCTCGCCCAGTGTGAATTTTAATGTGTTTTAGGGGCCTGCATATTTTGGGGTAGAGGATGAAGATGGAGGAGGTATTGGTGGATAGAACTTTGCTATAAGTCATTTTAGAGTAATGAATTTTTATTCACCGCAAGGATAGATACTTATTAACAGGGCTACCAAGTTTAATGGGGAGCCATTTGTTTTGCTTTTTTATTATCTTGGCGGCAGTGAACCCACCAGGGATTTTTCTGTTTATGATAATAAGAATTTGATTAGTCCTTCCTCTATTAAGAATTCTTAAACTTCATGGGATATTGATATAGAATGCGGAGAAGAATTATTCTAGTTTAATTCTGCTTGCTAACATCCAGATAAAGAATCTTACTCAACTCCTGAAGGTAACACAGAATTAAGAGCATATTATCAAAATTACGAAACTGAATCAGCTGAAAATAGGTATGATCTAAAAATTGATTTAGTAAACCTTGGTGTCGTATCTGATGATAACCTAAAATATGTAGTTGAGTACTGGGTAATGTTGGAAGAAGTTTGTTCAGGTGATAGATAAACTCTATTCAGTAATTACGCAGAACCTGGTGTAAAACAAAATATCATTGAATATTAATGTTAATAATTGTTTTTCGATAACATTGAAAGAAACCCAACCAAAGTTGTTAATAATATAGATGTTAAATCTATTACAACAATGGGTGGGCCTACATAATGGAATCATATAGCTGTTGCTTATGAATCAGGGGCTTATAATCTTTAAATTGATGAGAAGGAAATTTATTCTAACTTTAATTCAATTGTCTCATAAGAACTTCAACTTACATTCTTTTATAAACTAAATGCTCTTGTTGCTTAGTTAAATTTCTGGCTTTCAGATTATGATTAGGTAAAGAGATTTAAAGGTATGATGACTCATTAAAATAACGTTCTGGTTTAAAGTGGATTAATTTAATCAATATTATTTTTAGGAGTTAGATAAAATTCTGAAATCTCAATGGGGATTCAATTCAACTCTTAGGTATCCCCTACATACAGCCTATAAACAAACTCTGGAGTGTATTCTTCCACATTCTCCTCTCCAGCCCCAATATTATGTCCTTACGGTAGCAAACCCGACCGAAACAAAATATGCCAGTCTTATCAGAAAGCTTAATGCATGATCTTCAAGCCTGAGGTGGAAGAGATGGTGGTGTTTAAGATGCCGAAATTGCTGCCGGAGGAGTTTGCAGTGACTGTGTGGGTTAAATTTTTGGAGCTGGGGGATGGGGTGTCGGATTTCATGTAGTTTGGATGGGGAGGCAAGCTTAAAGTTGATATTAATAAAGATTCAATTTCAAATACTGCTAAGTTCTAGTTTTCAGCTAGGGATGCATTTTATAATTTTGAAATATTTTATTCAACAAGTACGGCTATTATAGACACTAATTATCCTAAGTGGTTCTTCCTATCATTTGGATATTAGCAATATATAAACCTTATCTCTCCAATGACTCAATTCCCTACTGAAATAGCAATCTCTGCAATGCAGGAATCCTTTGAACCAGAACATCATTTCATTTATAATTTGGAAGATAATTATTTATTTACCCCAGAGTTTGGAGACCCAATAAGGTTATTTGGTGGATCAATAATTCCAACAGCATTATTATATTAGATTGGAATATGGAAGAAATGTTGGATAGGAAATGAAGTGTACATCCCTGCTCACCAACCACTTAAAAGCATAGAAAACAACCTCAGCTACAAATTCTACGATTTAACATACCACTTAGGTTTAGAACTAAACACATCAACATAATACCAATACACAAACCCAGTCACAAATTCGAAACTGGTCCGATACCAAGACCTAACCCCAATCCAATGCCCCATCTCCTCAAAATACCACAACAATGACTGCTACCCTGAACAATTCCTAAAACTAACCGAAAACTCCGAACACATAATCGAACCAAATCCTCCCCCTATAGCTTAATCAGTAACATTTAACTTTTCTCTTATGCTTGGGGTTTGGTTGAAGTGGGTTTAACCTTTGATAGATGGTGAGGTATTTTTGGTCTTTAATTATTAAGATGATTTGAGTTATGCTATTAATCTTAATTAGAATGCTTATTAGCTAAAGGAGGTCTTTTAAGCTTAAGTTACTCAAACTGAAACCATTGATATTACATCAAGAACAAAAAATGTTTGGAATAATATTGGTTTTGTTGTTAATGATTATATTCATCTCATCTCGGATGGCGTTGTTGATCATAACTATGTTACAAGAACTTAACATCCTAGTGCATTTAGAGCTAGAACTAAAATAGGAGCTAAAAATGATCCAATTAGCTCCTCTGAATTTTAATATGAGGTTGCTTTTAAGAGATTATTTATTCAATTAGGAGATTGCTATCCAGAAAATGATATTGGAAAACAACACTGTACTGTTTTAGACTATAATAAGATTATGTATAATATTAACACTAAGATTTAAGTATTTATGGATCTTCAATTTGATCATGAAGCCATCTCCAACAAATACCTGAACTACGGATACGCAGAATTATTACCTCTAATAACCTTATCTACTCTCTCTTTTTATACTTACTCCCCTTCATAATTATCCGACTAAGGAGTGGAATGCATGTCTCTTTCATCAGAAATTTAGACACTTGGGATCACAAATCCTGATTTAAGCTAAACTAAAATACCCTCGTTGACAGAATACTCTGTTACAATAATTTCATATTCAGAGGCCTCGTAGTTTATTTCGCTTTAGATAGGATCTAATCTCAAAGTAGAGAGAATAGATGATTCTTTATATGATATAGAGATAAACTCTTAAACATTATAAATTCAATTCACAGATATTCATTGGTTTAGAATAACAGTAATTTCATAAGATTCGGGAACTAAAGTGTATTTTAACTCACAATTAGTAGCAGTTGATTCTGAATTTATATCAATATCAGGACAAGGAAAGATTAGAGTTTCTCGAGCAAGTGATATATTCATATATCCAAAAGTAATGCCCCAATCGTTCCTTAATTAGTTAGGCAATTCAAACTTTGTAAACGAAGATGTGTTAATATTCATGAATTTCAAATAGTACAGCTGCGACCACTAAATCTATTTCCATCAAGAATACACACATTCTAAGCTAATAATTACTTCATTCTTAAATGGAGAAAATTAAGGATTAATAATCTCTCCTGTTACAGAAGATATACCTGAGAGATACTTTAAAGTTGAAAAAGCATTCAATGTTTTTTAATCCGATGTTGAAGAAGATTAACTTTACATTGAGTTCTGGTTTTATTAATTGCAAGTTTATGGGGATCTTGTAGAAGTTTTTAGGATTTAAGATGCTGGTGATAATAAGCTTTAAGTTTATAAATAAAATCATTAGTAATTTGGGGTTTAAATGCTTAATGTTATCAATTATAAATTGCTTACAGTTGAAAGTATGGACTAATGGCAACATGTTAAGATAAATATCAAGTTCCTTACACAATTCTTTATGCTTGAAATAAATGAATCAGTGCTTTAAAGCACATCCAGAACATCTCCTGTAGGTCCAGTCCCTCTGACCCAATCTCAATTCGGGCTCACATTCTCCCCAACCTCAACATGCTCACTTCTTCTGAAAGAGTTATTTATATTCGGTGGAGACTCGAGACTTATTATTACATTTGACTAATCTCTCCCATACAGATATATCGGGAGGTAGCAACCGAATGTCTTGAAATATATTACCTTTGAGAAGTATTCTTCTACTCAGCTTTTGTTTACAGGATCTGTCTAAAATGGGATAGAGAGAATTAAAATTAGTAATTCTGATTGGGTGTATTTACATTAATACGGGGTTTCTTTTCAATAACACTTCTTAACATGTCAAAACAATTAAGTTTATGAAAATGGAGAGTGCTTTGATCCTCAAGGATATGATCATTAGTTTGTTTAAACGAGTGATAGAAAACTAAAAATAGAATTAGGGCTAGAATACGGTATGGAAAACACAGGAGCCTTCACAATAGCATTATGGTTCCAATTTTAATACAATTACAGCCTGATTAACTCACTCGCGTTCAACCTCTTCTCTGGAGACGAGGCTACCTGCATTGGTGATCCTACCCACAGCGAAATGCCATCAATTTCCTTCCTGTTCCCATCTTCATCAACCCTCGACACCTACCTCTTCTCCAAAATCTAATCTCTTCCTCCTCCAGCCACTCAAATTCATCAAGCTGTAACTAGTTAGAAAGATTAATCGTGGTAGTACCTCTCTTATGTTTCTAATTAGAATGAGAGGAGGCTTGCTCTGCAGGATTAGGTTGTTATTGATAATACTGCCAATTATAGGACTAATCTCAGGGCTTGTTAATATCTATTCTTTCATAATAGTTATTATTCATATGATGAACATAAGTTTAATCTTAAGGATTTTAAAGTCTTTTCAACTCATTTCTCACAATTGATGTTATAATAAATCAAGCTAAAAGAATACTCAAGATCTTTGAGTCATCATATTAGATTTGACTCAATTAATATTGTTGATGAAATTTAATAAAAATAGATAGCAATATGGACATTGACAGGAAAACCTTCTAAACATTCATTCAAGAACTGTCCCATATCATTCAGTTTCTCAATAGATAAAATGATGTGCGATAGTTCCTATAAACTGTAAACCTATAACTCCTTACCAGGTGTTGGTTTTAAACCTTTATATGTAAAAGAATATTTAATAGAACTTCAAAAAAGGCAAGAATTCACATTCATTATCCGACTGTTCTAAATATCAGCAATAACATCTAAACAAGTTATTTTTCGAGATGAGAATATCTATCTTTATTAATAACCTGGAACTGAAAACCTGTTGCTAGAGTTATTATCTGTTCCTTAAAATGATATCACTTTTTCAAATGAAGAAGGGAAATGGTTTACATTGGTATTAACTAAGAAAAATAATGAGTTGATTGTTTATTCGAATGCTATCAATGGATAGAAGTATTAAGTCTAGTAAGACTATTCACCCTTCATAGGTTAATTAATAAATTTTGAATTTGGAGTATTAATAGAATTTATTGTAAAGAATTCATAAATAATTCCCTTCTTTATAAATAGCAGCATTGCCTCATAATTAGGATACCAAAATTTAGATTATCAAGATGGATCATATAGTGCTATAAGCTAAATCATAGGAAGCCAATTCTTATTTTATGATCATGTTTACGATGATTTGGTTATTAAGCAAAGTAATTTAGAATTAGATTTAGTGTCCAGTAACTCAGCGATATTTTGCAATGAAAACCAAATATTAATGAACGGGTAATGTTGTAACAAATAAGGAATATTAAAAGTACTGTAAAATGGATATTTTAAAATCCCAGTATCTATAAACTCACAAATAACAGTACATACTCTTTTGTTGTCTATAAAATTCACATCAATGCCAAATCAGACCCAATATATGTTTATCAAAGGCGATAATGATATAATAGGAATTATTACAAAGACTGATTTATCTATTCAACTTGATAGCGGTGGGTAGTCATGTGTAATATAACCTATGGATATAGAAGAGTGGGGAGCTTTGGCCTTTGTTTTTGGAAAGAGATATGGTGTGCAAATCGTCTTTAATAAAGGAGAGTATTAATGCTAAGTATTAAATACACAAGGCTATCATCTTTATTCTTAGTTATCTATTTCTTTTATGAATTCAATAGATAATACAGATCTTTATATTTCCATAATGAATCTATCAGTAATCTAATCTAAATTATCATATTATGAAATATTTAGAGTGTGGCGAGATGGATCTATAGATGTAACAGATAAAAGAGTTCTAAGCCATTATAGTTATATGACTCATAACGGAGATAATGTACTAAAATTTAATGATATGAGCCAAAATAGTAACCCATAATTAGAATTTCTAAATTAAAATTGGTTTTATGATACAGAATCCGTTATTGATAAAAAATTCAAGCCTTCATATCAACATAATTCTATGCTTAAATTATTCAATTCCCCAACAAAGGAAATTAAATCGTTTATTGTTAGGAAAGGGTACTATTTCGATTTTTGCTTTTATTCGGAGACTGGTACTGCCTTTAGTTTGATTAGAATTGCTGGAGATGTTTTGAAAGTTTAACATACTAGTCAACTTATATATTAAAGGAATGGTTCATAAACTATTATTTCAAGTTATTATGATGGGAATGAGTAATGGTATTGTCCTAGCCTTTAGATGCATAACTAAAAAGGAGGATATTTAGCTGAATTTAAAAAATATCTCTTTAAAAGATGCTAAACTTCCTCAGTATCAATGCTTGCTGAGAATTACCAGCATGGATTGTATCTAGAACTAACAGGGTTCTAAGGATTTATGAGGAACATAAGATTTCTAGACGATTACATAACCCCGCACGAATCTCGTCGATTATACTAAAACTACAAAGGCATCGAAACATTCAGTTCTAACCGAATCTTCTTGCCATTAGACGAAACAGATGGTCTGACCATCACAGCCCACTAAGTGATCGACTCAATTTACACAACTGAATCAATCCCATTACACCCTACTTTTCATACGTTCACTTAATCCTTACTCCCATCCTCGCTATCCACATTGTGTTAGAAGGAATCTTACGCATCGCCTTAAGGTGAAACTCCCCCGTATTGCGAATCAACGCCTCGTGCTCCTTATTTGTAGGATTCGTCGGTTAATATTCCCATTCATCCAGAGTGTAACCCTTAATCTTTTACTTTTTAAATTTGGGTTAAATCGCTTGATTCAAATGACAAAATTAATTTATATTTTGAAATAAATAGTGCTGTTTCTTTAGAAATAAGAAAAGCTAATTCTAAATTGCGTATTTAAGGAGATTCTATTCAAGAGAATACATTTTATAACCAAGATTAACTTTCTCAATGGTCAATATTAGGTATAAAATTCAGTTCAGTAATCCAAAAATACCAAGCTTTGTTAATCCACTAAAGCCTTGTGAAATCATTCATTCCAGAGAACCCCCACCACCTCTTCCCTATCTTCAATACTCCTCCCTAAAATTTATCCTAAATCACCATCGACTCTCAGAACAGCAAACTATTCATTAAGAATTTAATGCTGTTGGATGTATATTTACATGAGAAAAGCATTAGATATTTATCAGCTAAGTAAGTTTAATTCACTTTATTTAATAGGAAAATTGACGTAGAAATGTTTTCAGAGATTATCCTTTATTTTCCATTAGAAGATATTTCATAACCCTACTTTTATAATGAAATATTGTGGGGTACATAGACTATTAATAAACAATTTACCTATGAATCTTTCTAATTTACTAATTAACTTGATTTAGAATAGAATTAGCATTTGTATTGCATGTCCGAAGGATGGATATTTGACAAAGATTTGAATGAATGCACTTGTAAGTATTAGAAAATCTAAATGTAATAGAATCGTATCTAAGCATAGAATAAGAACTATAAGAATACCACAACCAATCCTCTACAACCTGCGAAACTCTACCATCTTAAAGCTCATACCCGATCCTCTCTTCCTCGAACCTCTGCCTAGAATGCCACTTCTTATGCTCTATTTGCGACTCAACCAACCCCGAATTATGCATCGAATGCATTCCTGGATACGAAGTAACAAGTGATGGATAATGCGAAGAAATTCAAGAATGCTGCTAGCCAGGGGAATATTATGATGAAAATCTTGATGACTGTCTTTGTAAGTATTATTTATCTTACTGATTTAGAATGTTTTAATCCACATTGCTAATGTTATAATGGACTTTAATATTCATGTTATCAATGTATTGATCAGTGGTTATATATTAAGCCAGATACAGATTGTATTGAATAATGTCCATTACCAAATCAATATTATGATAAGTCTTTACAACAATGCTTAGAGTGCTCTAAAGAATGTTTAACTTGCACAGGCCCAACTTTATTAGATTGTATTGAATGTGCTGCTACAATCGACGGTAACGACATCATCAACGTCCAGAACCACCACGCATGCCAAGAATTCTATTGCGGAGATAAATTCTATTTAGAAAGCGAGTATACATGTGCTCCATGTGATCCTTCATGCAGGTATTGTGTTGGGCCAACTGCGTTCCATTGCTTAGTATGCGAAATTGACTATTGGTATAAAGATCGAGTGTAGTGTGTTAGGTGTGATGATCCATCCATTCTGGGGTATTAATATCCTATTGTCAATGATAGGTGTTCAGAGATATGTGGTGATGGGTTGAATTTAGGGTAGTTTTAATGTGATGATGGGAATGATAGGTCATTTGATGGATGTTCTGCGGGATGCTAGATAGAGGAAGGGTACTCATGTACGGATACATCGCCATCGCTTTGTTGGGACTCGACTCCACCCACATTCCTTGCTTCCATTATACCATCTTTTAACACTCTCGTCCTAACATTCTCTGAGTAACTCTCCCCACTCCCTGAAAAAATATCAGAAGATCATGTCAAGATTGTTTTAGATATGAATGGAGTTAAAGTTGAATTTGAAGAATTGGATGGAGATGCAACAGGAGATAGATAGCGTGTTTTGTATTTATAATTAAAACCAGATATATCTACAGATGAGGAGAATACAAATATAATAAAAATTGAACTAAAAAAAGAAATCTTCAAAGACTTAGAAGAACAAAATATTGTAGACAACATAGCATTCGTATCTCTTCCATTATATGAATATGTAGAGCCTTCACTACTTGACTCATTTTTTGATATTGGTAAAATAACTGCTAATTCTGTATTCTTCAGTTTGATGCTTAATGTCCTTGTGGGGAGTATCATTGGAGCTGCTCTAGGCTAAATTTGGGATCTTATCAACACACTCCAGATCATATACTACATGCTACTAATCAATATTAGATGGCCTAAATTACTCAAAACTGTTTTAGGCCTATTGAATATATTCAATTTCTAGTTTCAAATGCCGAATATTGTTACTGATTATATCATTGATGTTAATTATTTGAATGATAGACCTAAGAATTAGAATTTTATTGATTTAGAGATTCAGAGTTAAATATTTGTTGTTCTCTATTCTGATAAATTCTTTATGTGGGCGGTTTTCCTTTTGTTTTATCCCTTTATTTGCTTTTTATTGGTATTCTGTCCAAAATCTAGATATTTAAAATCATCTAAGAAGTCGTATAGATACAACTCGATAATTCGAATGACATTAGAGCTGTATTTGGAAATAGCTTTATTTACATCTCTTAACATAACTCGTCTTTAATACGCTAACACAACTCAAACTTTCTGCAGTGTAGTCAATCTTTTAGCTTTCGCATTCGTGATTTTGGTTCCGACTAAATTTAATTGGATTATTCAAAGCAATTATACAAAACTAAACAGTGTAGAGTTCAAAAATAAATATGGAGAGATAATAATGGAATGCAAAATTGATGGGAAGACAACAACCAAAGTTAACACAGTTATATTCTATTTTATCAGGAGGGCATTATATGCATTGATACTTGTATTTTTAACAGATTATCCCATAGTTTAAATGTGTTTGTGCATAGCGTTGAGCTTTTTTTAGTTATTATACTTTTTAATTGTTATGCCCTACGATAAAACATACTTACTTGTTATGAATCTAATTAACGAGTTTTCAGTTCTTATTGTATTCTCAGTATCTTTACTGTTTACTCTAGACTACACAGATCATATTAGAACAATTATAACTTATGCAATTATAGGTTTAATTTTGCTTATTACTATTGTAAATCTTTATATAATAACCAAGAACACAATTTTGAAAGCTAAACAATATTTTGTAAAGAAAAAACAAGAATAGCAATTATAAACATACTAATACTACAATGAAACCACAATAGAAACAGTAATAGCTATAGAAGATACCTTAGCAAATACTGTAATCAGAAAAGCAACATTACCACAAGACACCACCCCTCGTCCATTAAACAAATCCCAACCCCTTCCCTACTCTAAACACAGAAAAGCGACCAGAAAGAGACAGAAAAAGAGATTAAACAATCTAAATACACAAATCGCTAAAAATAATTGATTTCTCAATCCAAGAGTGAATTCAAATTTCGGGGTTTTGGGGTTTTGGGGGTTTGGGGTTTTTGGGTTTTTGGGGTTTTGGGGTTTTGGGGTTTTGGGGTTTTGGG
>RRYO01000038.1:0-11429 GCA_006510565.1 Diophrys appendiculata
AACCCCAAAACCCCAAAACCCCAAAACCCCAAAACCCCAATGGAAATTTATTATTTGTGATGATTAATCAAATCATATTCTTTGAGAACTTTGCGTTCATACGTTTTAGACCTCTATCTTTTCTTCTTTTTATTACTTGTGGCTCTTTTAAGTCTTCATTTAGTTTATTTTCCTCTTTACTCTCTTTCTTTTTCTCCTTACTCTTTTTTTCTTTAATTCTAAAATCCTTTACTTTTGATTTTTATAGTTACTTAGTTTAATTTGCTTGATTTTCAGAAGTTACATTCACTCCAATACTATCTTCATTGTTAACTGTTGTAATAGTATTTTCTAATTTTTATTGAGTGACACAAGTAGATTCATTGTTAGATTAATTATCAAATAGTATTTTCTTCTATTAAGCTCTCTTTTATCTCCATTTCTTAATAGAGTAGCATAGATTGTTCAAAGAAACGAGTACCATAATAAGAGAGTTGAATACAAAAACTGATAATGATAGACCAATAAGTACCCATGCTACTTGTTAATAAATAACTTACCTAGCATTCTAGTTCTTTCTTCTGAATTTGTTTCATCTAAGAAAAAATAAACCAGTATAAAGCATGCCATTATATGGGTTTCATTATATAGATTCATTAAATTAAGTGAGAAACTAGTAAATGGTCTATTAATACAGTTCCATAGAACAGTTAGTACAGACTTTATTATACAAATTATAACTTATGCTAATGGATATTGATGTAGTAACACTAATGTAGCTGCAAATATCTATCTTCGAAACAGGAACAGAGGCCAGTAATGTAATGCTTATGAGCTTAAAGAATGTTCTGGACGACGGATATCATTTGTAATCTCAGAAAATCTTTTTTAATATAAGGGAGTATCTAATGATTCTAAATTTAATGTTACTAGATTCAAGATAAAGAATGGGAATGATATAAAACACATAAAGGATAATATACCAACTAAAGATACTGTAATTGTAAAATATGAATCAAACCTTAGCTATTCCGTTGAAAATATAACTTACATTAGTCAAATTAAGAAGCGTCATAAGCACCGCTTCAAGATAAAACTCAATTAATATTCTCATGGGTCCATTGAATGTATACGAAGTTTTAATAGACCTAACCAAATTAAAAACTTTACATTTAAAATACTTAGAGATTGCCCATAGCATTGGATAAATGGCAATAAGTATTCCAAATGAAAATAGTTTAGGGAAATACTTATACATGAATACTGTGCTTTCTTAATCATATTCTACAAATTACTCATTAAATGGTTTTTCTAAATTAACACCATCAAGATCTACTTTTTCCAAAGGATTATCTATTAGAGGAGGAATTGGAGCTGTAAAGAATTCTAAATATGCCATTGCTACTTTAACTAGTAATGGGAAACGTATATTCATTAATGGAATGAAATAGATTATTTGTAATGTGTTAATTGCTCCCCATAAATAATTAAGTGTGGCAGATCTATTTTTATTAAAGATACAAACTTACAATAGCAACTATAGTGATATGTTTATAAATGCTACTCCTCCAAATGCAGAATTTATATTTGAATTAATACTGTCAACCAATTTTTTATCGTTTTCATCAATATGCTCATATTTCATCAGAATTAATGCATTAATATGATCTTATGTTAATGGATTTTAATATATATCAGTTATTGCTGTTTTTTCTTTGAAATATACTACTAATCTCTAAACTTATTAGAAACCGAAACTTACTTCATTTACTCCTGATAATGATGTTTTGAAATTAGTAATCAAAACTATTTGATTAGATACTTGACCCTCAGGAATGGGGATTATTTCCCAATCAAATATATATTCTGTTTTTGGACCTTCAATTACAATATTAAATCCTTATTAATTTAAATATCCTATAAAAAGTGATTTGAAAGACTTACTTATATCAGTTAAAACAGGTTCATTTGACATGATATAAAACCTTGAATGGGATTCTTAAGATATAGAAAGCCATGGACCCTTATCATCTTTACATATATCAATACTTGCAAACCCTGTATTTTGACAAACAAACCCATCTTCAATCATACAGAACTGATCACATCCATCTCCATTCAAAGTATTCCCATCATCACATTCTTTAACTGAAACATTTTGAGAGTCTCCACATTTTTCTGAGCATTCATTATTGAAAGTTGGACCAGTTAATCCGATTAAATGCTATTCACAATGAATGCAGTGACCTTGATTGACTTCAATTGCGTCAATTTGACAAGTATTGCAATCAGTGATGTCAGGTCCTATACATCTTTCGCAATTAGGGTGACATGGCTCACATTAGAGTGTAACAGGATCTTAATATTCATGTTTTAAACATGTTCGTTATTAACATTTTCCAACAGGTTTAACTCTTCCGAATCCACTATTACAGACTAAACAATCATATTCAGTAGGGCCATTACATGAATAGCATGCAGGATGACAAGGCATACACCACTATGTATTTTAATCAAAATAAAACCCTATCTCGCAGTCTTCAACACATGTTTTGAAAGATGTGTATCTATGAGAAGGATTAATACAACCAGAACATATATATAATTAAGTATAAGATGGGCATGAGCATGGTTATTGATTATCCATACATTTCTCACAACTATTAGTAATTGGATTAGAAACATAGCCAATAGGACATTCTTTTAAACATTAATTTTCAAAAAAGTAATATGGGGAATTACATGAAGAGCAATCTTGATTAACTAAAGGAAGTTAGCATTAATCACAAGTAAAATAGCACTCTCTCCAATCACTAATTATATCATCTCTAAAAGTATCACTTCTTTAATCAACTTATTTAAGAGGCTCAACAATATCTGAATTACCATAACAATAACCATATTACCCCGAATTGCAAGGCTCATCAATGCATTGTCTCTCTTCAAATAAATGTTTTTCTTTACACCAAAAGAATTCATATTCTGAACTGGAAATTGAGTCGTTTAATACCTCTAAGTAACCAATGTGGTCCCATCGAAGGGATGAGTCAGGCGAATTGAATATTATTTATTATAATGAATTTATAGATGGCTCGCTCATATTTAGAATTACTGAAGAACTTGATTCAATCATAGGGTAATATAATAGTAATGTTGGAGCTAACTAGGCTACAGGAAACATAGATTTATTAAACATCATTTGTTTCGATATAAATTCGGTGTGTAATCTAATCTCGTTTATAAATACTAAATCCCTATCCTAAGCAATCTCAAATATCAATTCTTATCCTTATCCACCTTAAGAAGCAGCTATATTTTCATACCCGCACTATATTTTTAAACTTTATTTTGAAATCATAAATTCAGCAACTTGATTTTCATCAGATGCTTAAAGAACATAATATTACCAGCCATATCCATAGGCATGACTAGCCTCTTGCAAACAATCTGTTAATAAAATTCCATTTGAATAAGTATTTAAAGCCCCTCCAACCACCACTTCTAACTTCATTCTACCTGTTACTTCTATTGTTAGGATATTAGTCAATTCTCTAGCATTAATCCAGACTCCTAAAGTACATTCTTTACAGATATGATCTGCTCCACATGGAGGATCAAGACACTCAGGTAGTTATGATACAAATTTTTTATTCAGCCTAGGTACTCTAAATGGTTTAACACACATTTGAGTTTGAAGCGAATATTTAAGATCACCATAGCATTCTTTAAACCTTTAATCTCTTTCATATTTGATCCATCTTGGATTCTCAGTTTATAATGATCTCTATTAGATATTTACACAAGATCCATCAATTATATTACATATTTCATTTCCATGACCTTCATTAATCTTAAAATAGAGCTTCAAATTTGAATCGATCTCTTTAAGTTCTTCTCTGTAATTATTCATGATCTCTTTTCCTTGTTTGAAGTAAGAGTAGAACCTTAGGTTTCTAATGTAACCAGAGAAAATATCTGAACCTAGATTTTCAGATCCGATTATAAGATTTCGTGGTGATTAAGAGATTGCAGGTGTTCCAATAAGAGCTGAGTCATATATAACATTGAAATAAGGAGATATTTCTTTACTTGCTATATACTAGAATCCAGGTTTATGTCCAAACCCAAAGCAATTCCAAATATCTTAAGTTCTAGCTCCTGTTAATAAATTAGCATCATTTCCCGAATTAGCAAATCCTACTCCAGTTTTAACCTAAAACACCCCTTCTAATGATAAAATATCTTTCCTAATAGTAGAATCAATTTGATACAAACAAAAGAACGCAGCATATGAATCATCTTGATTAGGCAAAGTAGATATGACTTAACTATAGGTAATAGAATTGCTAAATAACAAATGCTTATCACTTGAATAAACTCTTTAAATACCATTTTCTTCTTTTGTGATTGAATTTTTATAATTCAAATCAAATTTCTCATAATTCCAATATAATCCATCAGTAACTCCGATATCTTTGACTAATCTATTTTGAGATAGATCATTTAGATATATTCCTGAACTTTCTTCAATCGGATAATAGAATAGGAGAGTGTTTGGGTAGTTAAAATTCAGAAATTGTCCCACTGATATTAGGTTAGAATGAGCTATTGCTTATGAGATTAATCTTATGTATTTTAATCCAAAATTTACAGAAGATGATTCGAATATTAAATTCACATTCAATTAACCCATATCATCTGTAGTTGTTGAAATTTGTCCTATTTGTTATTTTTCTATATGACATATATAAACTTATTATTTGAAAATACAAGTGAAAAGTTCCCATTTATCGTATAAGAAGTCATAATTCTGCTAATCTATATTAGTTCCCTCTTAAACTTTAACTTGATCACTATCAACAGAATACTAGAAATGAAGATCAAATAAATTTGCATCGGTAAAACCTATGGAAGATTACTCTTAAGGAGTATTTGACCAGAATTGCAATGAAAACTCTTTCCGTATTTATTAACTTGAAGACAATGACAATGAACTCCCTGCTTCCAAAATAATATGAACCTTCTTATAACAATTCACGTTATAATATTCTTCAAAAGTACATTTCTAAATTACAGTATTTTGATTTGTTACTGAGTTTGAATAATCTATTTATTGATAAGGAATGAAGGATTATGAAACAAAATCATATAATTTCTATGATCCTGAAATACGATAATATGAATTTCCTTCCCTTGTTGCAATCTCATATTCCTAATCCCATTCTTCATATTCATGCCTAATCAAATCTCTCTCATAATAAGCATCAAGTTTTCTAGATAGGTCAGGAGTGATTTAAAGATTGTAAAATACCATATTAGTAACATTTTGTTGAATACTTCCGAATATTTAAGAAATGCTATTTTCATCAAAAACATCAAAGCTGAAATCTGTCGAGTATTCTTAATCAGTTTATGGAGTTATTTTCAATTAATAATTTTCAAAATTATATTCTATTTCTAAGTTTACAATAATATTATCATAATTGCTACCACCATTAAATGTTTGAGAGTATATTATTGGGAAAAATTCTTCATACTAGGTATAATAATTATATTTGGTATTTGTAGGATCTTTTCTTGTTGTTAAATAGAAAATACTTGATTGATCGAAAATGTAAGAATTTGAAGATTAATAAAGATTATCATATGAATTCATCATTATAATTATCTTAAAACTAATATTTTCCTATATAAAGTGTTTTAGAAGAGGTTTATCAATTTAAACTGTTCCTGTTGAATAAATTTAACCACTTCTGTTAATAAATCCAAGATGAAATTCGCATACATTGTAATTGCTGTTAATATAAAACCCAACAGGGCATCTACTAAACTAAGTAGTTGTATCAATAAAATAGAAAGATTTTTATACTACCCCTCCAGTATTAAACACCGTTTCTTAGATTTCTTCAAAGAATTGGAAGTTGTCAAACCTCATGTAAAATATTAGGTCAGGTTGTAATTTTGAATTGAATGATAATAGTTATAAATACTATCTTTCATAAGTCCCAAAGTATTTATTCCAGATTGAAAAGTTACGAATCTTCATTATAAAGTTACTTTCTAAACTTGAATGCTCTGCAATTTTTATATCACACCTACTAAGTAAAGGCAATTTGAGATTACTTTGTATACTTGCTTAGAACTATTCGTATAGTTCTTCTAGAGTTTCTAATTCATAACTATATGTAATCATTACGTTCCTCCATTAATCTTTCCTTAAGGAAGCAGTTCTACCATTTAGATCAAATCTAGTACTTGTTGAAATATCCTTAACTTGAACATATGGATAACTACCTCTTACAGTTTCATAGAGAATGAACTCCATAATAACTTTATCATCATCACATTAATCTTACTTGATTAAGGAGAATGAGTATAGAGTACTTGTTGTAAGATTATCAACAACATAAATAAAGAATTCAATTGTAAATGATAAATCTTTTGGTTCTAATCCCATTTAGAAAGTAGGTGGATCTGTACTTGGTTAAAAAGATGGAATGTTTTAAGAGAACTTTTCACATACATTATTTACAGAATTATATATTGTTCCAGAAGGACACAATAATAGTGATTCAGCCCCAGGATCAATTTCTTCTTAATAAAACCAGATTTAAGTTTTTTTCTATTCTCTCCATGAATTGACTGAAATATGACTCATAAAAGGACTTTCATCTCTTATTACCGAGCCTAACTAATTTGTAAAAACATAATAAATTACCATTTAAGAATTACTCTCAGGAAGGGAGAAGATGTCATTTAATACATAGTTATCTATAATACTATTCCAGACTCTTAACAATTTTATCGATGTATTGCAGCTTGATAAGTAACAGATTGTAATTTTTGGTTCAATACCAGTATAAACAGCACTCTTAGAAATAGAATATTTAATATCAATAATCTAATTTACTTAAGTTCCATCCAATTACAGAGATAAGAAATGCCATTTAACACTAAACCCATCAATGTCATTTCTTGATAATAATTACTGGGTATCAAAGTAATATTGAAAGCTTGAATTTTCAGATAAGATGTACTCGACAGAACTAGTATGTAAGGCAAATAAAGACCCTCCAGGTGTTTCATCTATAAGCAATACCCACATTTCTACAGTTAATGTTTATTAATCCCATTCCAAAGATGAAAATTATGAAAAGTCAAATTGAAAATGTCCAAACTAAGGTCTGAAATACATTAATCTCTCTTCAACACATTCCAAGCCATTGTAAAAGGTATATTTGTAGCATAAATGCTGTTTTCCATTATAACTTTTCCAGGTGCTACTATTGGATTTGCTTCCGAATGAACTTGAACTGATAAATTCTTATTTATAGCCTAAAGATATTGCAAGTTTACTGTCAGGTTTAGAATTCACTACTGCAAAATAATGCAAATGGATTCCAGGGATAGGGTAGTCAATTGTATACCATCTATTGTATGATTAGAACACTCTTTATTAAGTAAAAAAGTTCTTCCAGATTCTAACTATGGCAACCTTAAATCCTGCATTTTGAACAATAAAATCACCAACATTCGTGGGAATAGATTAATGACTAGAAAATATTGCTTATTTGGTTTAATCTAAATAGGCTTCAGCTTATCCATATTAGGCAGAGCGAGTATAAACAAAATAATTCCAATTACCTTTCCTAAACTTTGAAGGAAAGCTCAAAGTCTCTTGATAATTATTTACATTGAATCTCTCTGAGTTAGAGCTTAGATATAGATAGTTTGTAGAAGTGACAATAGGATCTAGATTACTTTATGAAGGAAGAATCCATATCTCGATAGCATGTTCATCAATAGGTGAACCAGTTGGGTTTAATTATTATTAGCTAAACATTGTGTATGGAGAATTAAGTGTTTAAACAATGCTAAATTTTTGGTAAGTGTATAGAGATTTTTAGCCATCATTTATTTTCCGCAAATAATATTTATTATCAATGGAACTTAGTTATAATTATGACTATCCTAAGTCAGCTAAATTATAAAATCCATGATAACTTCCGCTGTAAGCAAAAGTAAAATAATAATGCAAATCAGTATTAAAAAATTAGCCAGAATCATGATTAAATTTATCAAACTCCTATAGAAAATAATGAGTGAATATTTTGATTTCTTTTATATATAGATAAGATACTGGGAGATTTATCTTATCTTCAATGATTAGTCCACCAGAAGTATTAGATGGTACAATAGAATTCTAGAAAAATTAGATCTAGTTTTAACTTAGCTTTGAGTAAACAAAAACCCAATTATATTTCCCAATAGATTGCTACATCAATGGATCATTTGAGTATTACATCGTAAGAAAATTATTTGAAAAGTCCCAATAATCATCTTTTCCATCATTAGGGTCATCAATAAACTCTTCTTATTAATTCATTGCTATAACGATCTTTTGTGTTGAAGAACTTGGGTTCAGAATAAAAATTTCTTATTAATGAACTCCAGTGATATAAAATGTCTTAGTAGCCATCCAGAAACTCAATCCTATATCATTAGACCCTGTTAATGGAGATGTTATTGACATTGGTTATAGGGGGATTGTTACGCTACCTAAGTTGGATTAAGAGTAGTAAGCTGGCTACTAGCATTGCCATATTTCTGTTGAAGAGAATTTATTGGGACTTTCACAATGGAATTCTGCTTCATCATCATGAATTAACTCATAATACTAAGTTTATGATTAGACTAAATTCTAACCTTAGTAATCTATGCCTGGACCAAAGCCATAAAGATTAGCGTAATAAATGGTGGAGGAAATCTTCATTGAATCATCTCTTAAAGTAAACAAGATCTGAGCATTGTTCATCTTTAAATTAGTATATAGTTAAAAATCTTTAGCAATGATATGCAGAAGAGTATTAGCACCATTTTTATCGCCATAGAATATTTGATAAGTCAAACCATCATGGGTTATGTCAAAGATATGGTCAGTCTCTGATTCTATTTAATAATATCCCTAATATATAATTCTTTTATACTATAACAGATCTTCAGTTGAGTCAGACACATATAAATAATAATATTTCCAACCATGAACTGGTGAAATTGTTCTGCTGATATTTTGTCCATTAACTTTAATATAATTGCTTTAAACTTCAAAAAATTCATTCCCTGCTCCCATTGAAGGGGAAGATGAGAATAAAATATTGGGAGTCTAAGCATTAATTGCTCTTCTCCAATACCCAATAGAAAAACTCTAATCAATATTTTCATATTCAAATAACTTCAGATTAAGGGAGCTATGATTAGGACTTAAAAATACTCTATCATTTCTACATTCGTACCCATCCCATAGGAATCCCAATTCACAAATTTCAAGGTATTTATCATCTTCAAGATAAGTAAAGACACTTCCAGAAAGGTGATTAAAGTTAAGATAAACTGTTGCATCTCTTGAAGGCCCCTCATCATGTTCTTGGATGTTTCCATCGTATTCTAACGCTTAAAGGTAAACTAGTAATGGAAGGGATTCTTTATCAAGGATTTAAGCTTTATAATACCTTGAGATGGTTTTAAGATTTGCTGAAGAATTCCATAATCTGATATTTTTATAATATCCTTAATATTATTAAAAGAAATGGACATCTTTATCTCCTCCATCATGGACTCTAAAAGCTAATTCATAATCTATAAACAGATCAATATAATCATCAACTTATGAATGTATAACTAAGAAATGAAACCAAGGGTTATCTTCAGTACTCTTATAGAAAACTGGGTCAGCAAGTGAGCTATCATACACTTTCAAGCATTAAGGACAATTATGATCCATTTTAACTGTAAATTTAGAGTGATTTATAACATCTAACAAACCCCCATACACAGATCTTACAGTAAGGAATTCAAAAGCCCATCCATTTAAATTGGATTTAGGAGTGATTGTGGAATCATTAGTGCTACTATCAATTTTAAATACTTTTGAATTAAAAGGAAAGTTCCAAGATGATTTTTCACATCTAGGCTAGTCGATAACTTTAATATAACCCTTTTCGCATATCACTAGAACATCAGATAATTCTAAATAATTAAAATTACTAGTTACTTTAATTCTATCTTACGAGTAAATTGAGTAGTCTGATATAACAGTTCCCAATTATTCATAAGTAAATTTCCAATACGATATGATAAAAGGAGATTGATATGAATCTAACACATTATACATGTATCTGGAAATATCAATAGGATGCCTTCTGGTCTTCCACATTCTGAATTCCTTAATATAAAAGTATTCTGGTCCATTTACTTCATCACCAAGAATTAAATCCCCCATATTTGAGTCGTCAAATACTTAAGCAGAGTTTCCAACATTTTATATGTCTTTTCCTATTCCATTGTGAATTTATCGATATTCTTGCCTCGGTTATTCGTATGCAAGAGCAATATGACCCCATTGTTTTTCACAAGCGAAATCTAATGTTTGTTGTTGCGCAAATATTTTTGTTCGAATTTGCTTAGTAGATCTATACTAAATTTTAATCCTATCTTCAGCAGCTGAATCTTAAACAATAACATATCGTGAATCACCGAACGCATCAGAACAATATATCCACATTTCTAGTGTCAAAGCTTTAAAATTTTTATTCTTAACTTCAGTAATAGGCAAAAGATAACTATTAAATGAAGAATCAATTTTCAAAGTAAGTTCAGCCTTTTAAAATATCTTATTAAAATCAGTTGTAAACTGAGGCGAATCATCCATACCGTCTATTCGTGCATAATTTTTATTTGGAGAGTAATCAAATTCTAAATAAGCAACTTCTTAAATCATCTTATAGTAGGCTATCATATTATCATAGTGAAAGTGTTCTTCTAATTTACCATGCTTAGTCAAAGATTTTATAAGAAAGTTCGGGTCACTTATTGCTATATTCCAAATTGCTATATCATACACATAGGCTCTTACATAAGCAGGCCCAAATAGTAAGAATTTCATATCATTTGATAATTATAGTTATGGTGTAGCCATTGCCTGTGTAACAGCAATTAAGTCGTTTGAAATTCCTTAGATCTAATTATTGTTTCTTATAAAGCCTACTCTATACCATCTTTACATAGTAATCTTCCAATCATCACTAAGAGTTGATGAATCTCCTAGACAGTTCTCTACTTGCATTTTGTAATCATCATCATAGTGACATTAAAGTGAAAAAACGTTATCAATTCCAAGCAATTATTTAGTATCCTAAAAGAATTAGAGATTAATCCACATAGAAACTGTCAATTGGTTGATTTGATAAACCGGAGGCATTTAAAGCTCTTTACCTGCTTAATAAGTTAAATGCTAGAACTCTTTAGCTTAAATATAACTCATAAAGAGAAGTAATAAAAAGGTTGTAATTTAGATGAACTTGTTCATTTTATTTAATTCAATAATCATCCTCATCTAATGATCTGGGGTTTTGGGGTTTTGGGGTTTTGGGGTTTTGGGGTTTTGGGGTTTT
>RRYO01000039.1:0-11405 GCA_006510565.1 Diophrys appendiculata
GACCCTGGGATCGAAGGGTTGGTGCAGTTGGATCCTACTTCGGCTGGGACTCTCAGGTCCGTTTTGTGGTTGAGTTTGGAGAGCCAGGACATGTAGGGTGAGTCTTGTACTTTTCCGTATATGTGCTTAGAGTGGTCGTTTACGTCGTTTAACATTAGGATTTGCTAGTTTTATTTTTAGAATAATTCAGATAGATTCCAGTCTAATTTAGAACCTACAAGGTAGTCTGAACCGAATATAGGACTTTTGAATAGTTTACTAACTACTATTCCTTCGTTTAACCCTAGCTCTTCTATTTCTTACTCATTAAGACATTGAGAGAATTCCTTTAGTAAGAAATTTTAGAAATAGCCTACTGAATCGAATATAATTGGTGATGATGGTGCAAAAATTACTTGGAATACGATTTCTGCAAATGTATTTTCAGAATATATGTGAGATAATCTATAGAAAATCTTGTTGAGTCCCATATCAGTAATAACCTTTTTGAAGAGCTTACAGTGAGTTCCTTCTTAATCGGAAATCCAGCACTCAGAAGACTCAATTTCTTCATTACTAAGATTCTCAGAAATCTTTTTCCTAATTTCCATTCTTTACTTTTCATTGAAAATACCTAAATAACACAATGTAGTTGCCAATAGGAACGAATCTCCAATTAAATTCTTCATTCTGATTTTAAGTTTGTCAAGTTTATTTTAAGCTTTCTCTCCTTATGCAATAAGAGATTTCAATCCATCTTATGACTTAACCATATGGACTAACTAAGGATCTTAATTTGGCTGTTAGGCTTACATATTCCTCTCTTTAATAGCAAAGTCTTCTAATTCTTCTTAAGCATCTTAGATGAATTTCTTAGTATAAGCAATTTGTAGAGAAGCAGATAAGATTCTATCTTTGATATCAAGCATTTTAGTGTAGGTTCCCGAAAGTTGTTCTTTTATCGAGAGCTTGCGGTATAGCTCGGTCAGGTATTTGTAGAGCGATTGGTATAGCGATTTTTCAACCTTTTTTATGTTTATTTGTTTAAGGCGTTGGTAGATGTAGTCAGCGAATAACTAGCAGTTTGAGTGTTGGTCGAATTGTTTTCGGATTTAGATTTACTTTATTTCGGTAAGCACTCCTATGAATTCACCAATAGACGAGAATGATTTGAAGGCTAAGGAATTGTCAATGTCTTGTACTTCAGCTTTTCTAATATCTTCAAATCCTCGAAGACCTTTGATTAATTTCAATTTCTTAAGAGTTAATACAATAGCTAGGAGCTCTTTTTCTTATTAATTCTCTTTAATATTACCTCTAATTAGAGCAATAACTTCTTCTTATTACGATTTCATAGTTTATATAATCTAATCTAGCCTCTAATCCTTCTCTCTTAAAAAGATATTAACCTCTTAAGCAAGCTATTAATAAATCTTCTAATACTCAACAGTCTCTTTCTCTTTAACTTTAAGCAAATAATCTTTACTCTCAATAATATGCTTCAACTACTAAATCTTCTACTTCAAATTCATCATCTATATCACCTCACTCAACCTCGTGATCAAATTGGCTTAGTCATCTCTCGACGCTCCGAGATTCCTCATAATAGCACTTTGTTGCTTTTGAGTTTCTTTGATTAGTTCGATCTTTTTTATTATGGATTGGTAGTATTGGATTCGAGATTGAAGGGTTGCTTCTTATTGGTGGAAGATCCACTCGAATGTCTCTAAGAATTTAGCATTACGTGCAGCAGACATAAAAGTATAAGGTGATCCTGACCCAACAATAGAAATAGAGTTCTCTCCTTATTTAATTCCAACATTTTGCTCAGTATAGGGGTCATTATGATTGAAAATAAACTTGCCTGCAACATGTTATGGAACATAAAAGTCATTCAACTAGCCATTATCTGCATCTTACAACTACTACTGCTACCAAAGCTAATGAGTCTTAGAATACTAGGTACTCTCCAACTAATCAGTAATAGTCTAGGACAATTACGCCAACTACGCCATTAGCTTACCTTCGGGGAGGATTTGCTTAGTGTCGGGGAATGTTGTGCTTTCGTAGGCTTCTTTTATTGTAGTTCCGATGCATAAGACTTAGAACAGGAATTCCAGTTACGGGTTGAATTACACCCATTGTTCGTAGTTTTGAAGTTTTGAGATTATTATTACGATCTTTATCTTAGATTTTATACGTTGGTATGCTTCATCTAATACTGATTTTACTTGGCTTTCCTTTTCAGATTTACCTATTATAGCTACTTGTCTTCCAGGGGATACAGCACGTTTTTCTTTCTTTGGGATGTTAAGTTTCTCTCTTAGTTAATTCTTGAATTCCTTATCGTTGAAGATAAGCTTATCATTAAAGCCATGTTAAGCAAACTATATCATATAGTCAATATAGGTGACAGATTCTAACTTTGAGTCATCTACAACAAAAAGGAATTTCTCTTTCTCATCATTACTCATAGCTGCTTGCAATAGTAGTTATTTAAAAGATTTAGAAAATTCAACTGAATCAGATTGCTTATGGCACTGATATGGTTCAACTACTTTATACCCATCTCCAATGTATTACAATACTTCAATACTTTCTCTGATTGATGATGAGGGGGTTGTAAGAAGAAGAAGGTTTGGATTTGAAGCTAATGAGTCACGGATTTTGTTTATTGTGTCAGCTTGCTTTGGGAGACGAACTAAATCAGAGTAGAATCGAATATCGTCTGGAATCAGCGGAGCTCCTACAATCTTTATTTCACGAGCTGGAGCTTCGTATTTTATTTCCTAAATGTTTAATTGCTGCTTTACTATGTTTTCCATGTGTTAGAGAGCAGTTTTCTTTACTTTCGGTGATACACATCTATCAAACATGATTTCTAAAGCTCTTAATGTATCTACAGCGAGATGATCAAATGTCTCATAATTAGTTGTTTCCAATCTTTCAAGAATCTTAAAAGAAATTTAGCAAATATGATGCATTGAACTTAATTTAGAGAATGATGATTGATTCAACCCTTAGTTTTCATTGCAAAGTGAGAAAGCTTCTCTTATAATATTTGAGAGGCGCTCAAGGACTCCTTATCCTACTGAAACTGAAATTATTTATTAGGATGTTAATTTTAAGAAGATTGAATCTACGAATTAATCGTTCATTTTGTTCATAAAGAAGGTATTTGTATAGTAAGTCAATCTCTCAGAGCTACATGGATGAGTATTAGGTGGTTAGTTAACTCTACAAGTTTCACTCAACATAAGTCTTGGTTGTTGGATTTGTTTAAATCCAGATTTAGGATCAAAGAATCCATTCTACTATTTCCAAAGTCTTAAAAATTCGACGACATCATATGAATGACTCAATTTAGGGTTCATATGTAAATCTTCTATTATAAATCCAATAGTCTTAGATTCTCTATCTTTCTTGTTATTACTCTCTAGAACTTTACTAATAATGTCATTTTTGTTAAGATAAGAACTCATTGGGAGATTTGTAATTTTAAGAGAAGTATTGTGATTGTTATCTTAGAACAACTTCATCAAGGTTGATTTTTGAGAGCATTGAGGACCTACAACCATAGTGTTTTAGTCATTTTATATGAGTAAATCCATGAAGACATAAGCAGATGAAAGATCTGAATTCTGGACTACCAAAAGTCTATCTCCGGTAGTAGCTAGCATTCTGCTTTACAAAAGAGAATCAACAGCAGTATAACTAATCCATTAAAGCCTGTCAATATCATAGTAAGAGGTAAACATTTAATCAGGACTAGCCATTCCAATCTATTAACTAAAGACTTATTTAATAGCCTTATCTTTGCACAAATCATTAAAGACTCTGGCCCTAGTATCAGTAGCAATGACAGCAGCAAATGAACTAAAGATCGAAAAGAGGCACAAATTAGATACAAGGGACATAAGCGAGGTATTAGCGAAATGATTTTAAGATTACCCTTACTTAACTTGTTTCTTCATTTTAACCAACAAAGATGTGAAGAAATTGCAGAAATGAATGGTTAGGGATAATAGGTCGAATTGAGGTTGGTCTTAAGGAGAATGTCTTGAGAATTTCTGATGTTTCTTATGAATGCTTTCGCTTAGAGGGATGATGAATTCTTTTATGGTGCCGTCGAGGTAACGCATTGCTTCTTTTTGTTGAACTCCGTAGATTTGGAAGATTGATTGAGAGTGGTGGTAGAATACTGGGAGCATTTTCTTTAAGTAGGATTTGAAATCAATGTCTTGTTTGTCTGTTAGAATGATATTAGTGTTGGTTACAATACTAGGAGTGCAATTCTTCAAATCTGTTGCTTCAAATATCATATACATATTCCTTGGAATCTTATAAATAAGTCCATTAGGTATCATTAACTTCATGCCATCATTAAACTTATTAGTAACTAAAGTCTACATATTCTTATTTCCAAACCCAGAATAATTAATCTACTCAGAGGGCCTATCAAAGCAAATCTACATAAGACACTCAGCAATAGGCTACGAAATCTCTCCGTCAAATACGACAGCCTTGATCTCATCACAGTTATGCTTAGACCAATCCTCAAGGAAGGAGATTTGCTTCGAGTTCTCGCTTACTATGCCTTCGGAATTTGTGAGACCACGGAACAATTGAGAGAGTAAGGATGCACGAATAGAATTTTCATTAGGCTTTCTACATGAATCTGATCCGAAGAATTCGGAGACGGAGTATGCTCGTGGAGAGATTGTTTAAGCTCTGTACTACCTACGGTTTTCCATATATTTTTCTAAAACCTTGAGCAAAGTAGATTTTCCAGATGCAGTTTCTCCAATGATAGCAATGGATTTTGATCTCTCTTGTTCAAAGATATTCACAAGCTTTACCATATTGTCAACCTATCTTAATGACGGTGTTAGATCCATATCTTCAAAGATTTTAACAATTTCAGATTGTAAATCTCTTTCTTACTTTTGCTCTTTCTAGTCCAAATATTTATTATCAAATGAACTCTTCAAAGCAGCATCAACACATTATTAAACATAATTCTCTCCTTAAGAACTGAAATAGGTATTAAGATAAGTATACCTATCATTATAGAATATCTTAATAGCTTTAGCAAACTACACAAATTCAATATTCTTCCTCTACTCTTTCTCTTGCTTTAAATCTTGATCCTCTTCTTCTTGCTCTTAGATAGCATCAGCTCTGGAGTCTTTTTTAGGCTTCAAAATAAATGGTCTCATTTCCTTTAGTCTTTTCTCTCTTTCTTTTTCATCAGAGACTTTTTGCCATTCTTCTTCAATTAATACTTGGGCTACTTTGAATAAGGTGGAGATGTCACGAATAGAGAAGGGGATTTCTTTGTCATGAGAACCTTGTTTGGAGTATGTCAATCTAAGAAATTCATCCTTGAAAATAGTCTAGAAACTTGTGAAGATTTTGATTAAATCCTTATAGTTCTTAAATCCCTTAGCTTTCATTATCACTTAACATTGCAATTCTGTTTCTGGTTTATTCAAACTTATTACTCTAAAAGCACTCTATAATGAATTAGCAACTTCTTCTGCAACTTATTTATTTTTCTCAATGAATTCAGCAGAAATGGAAGCAAAGACTCCAAAGCATATTTTATGAACTTTAGTCGAACAAGCATTAATCCCTGTATTAGCTCCTAGCCCCAATGTCTATTAAACAGTATTTTCAGCTGGTTTCTCATCATCTAGCTCCAATTCCTCATCTTCAATAGCTACTGGATCATCATCATCCTACATTTAAGCAGCTTTTAATGAATCTTCATGCTGCAATTCATCTTGTAAGTGGGTTAAAATCTTTTCTTAAACTTTTTTTGCGTCTTCGCTCTATCGGTTACGTTTAGCAAACCAGTTTTGGTTCGACATTTCCTGGATTTGTTGTTCTTGCATTGACGAGGAGATGTCTTCGTAGTTATCCTCGATCTTGATGTCGTTACCTGGAGCAGATGGCTTGGGTCTGTCCAGTCTTTCTTTTGATTATGTCTTTTTCAATTATTTCTCTTAATCGATCTATCCTTTGCTGTTACCTTCATCAACTGATCTTAAATGTTGATGGTGAGATTGGGAATGGGATCCAACAGTGATATGAGCAGTGATGACTGACGAGTCTTGTGAAAGCTCAGCAATAATAAATTACTATTGAACCATTTGGATTTCTTTGTTGAAGGTTTGAAGATGAATATATTCTAGCTTGTCGATATGTTCAAAGAATATCCAAACTGAGGCGAGAGCAGCACCGTTAAGATATTGCATAAGGGATCTCATTGACATTGATTGATTACAAAGATATTATTTGAATGGAACAGTACAAATGTTTGAGAATTCTTCAAAAATCTCTCCACCCATTGGTTAATCAGGTACACATTTGAAAAGGACTGCAGATTTTTCTCTAAATGCTGCAGATATAAACACAAAGTATCTATTGGTTAATGGAGTTAAAGCTAATCTTGGTAAGGAACCAAGATACTCATTTCCTTAATAAGTTGTCCAAGCTCCACAATCAACTTTGCATCCTTAATCTTTTCCATTCCATGTCAATCTCATTTATTTTTGCCAATCATAATCTTCAATGTTTTCAATATTCTTTAATTACATTTCATGGACTACATCTCTCATATAGCTAAGGAATGATATGATTGATGACATAACAGTTTTGTGGACATAAGTGAGCTTTAAGCTTTCAATTGATCTTTATCCATTTAATGATTTACAAATCTGATTAATCCAGAATTGTAAACGAAGGAACAAACCTCTGAATGATTTCTCTTATAAAATACGCATAGTCTCTTCTCTATCATCTGAAATGACTTTAATATCGAAGTCAGAGCCAAACATATTAACAGCGAACTTCTCTCTCTCTCTTGATTCGGAAAGATCAGCATCTTCCTCCTCTTCATCATCAAATTCATCAAACCTTCTATGATCAGATTCATATTCATTGCCTGCTCTTGAAGTCTGTGAATCCTATTAAGTCCTCTTGCCACCAATCCTATGATTAGTAACTCTCTCAAATTCCCTTCGAATATTAGAAGTACCTTCAAGGTTTTAATTCCCTTCAGATCTCCCTAATTCATGTCTATTTCCTGGAACATCGGAAAGGTTAGCTCCTTGTCTCATCATTCTAAAGGAGGATTTCTAGGATGGACCTGCTCCGTTTTTCTCTCCATTGTTGAATGTGGGTTTTTGCGAGATTTGGGAGTGTTTTATTAGGTCTCTTGTGTCTGGGGTTTTGTGGGTGTAGTCTCTTCTGCGCTCTCTTTCTTCCTCTTCCTCTTCGTACATGTCATCGTCGTCCTCGTCATCTTCGTCTCCATAAGAACCAGATGACCCTGGAGAATAATTTCTCTCTCTTTTCTTTTAAGGCTTTTTAGATTGTCTAGTTCTTCTGAATTCTTCGAATAATTCGTTTATCTCATGAGTTAAGATTAAATGGATTGTTGTGAGAATAATTTGCTATGGGTAATCTAAAATCCATTCATCTAACGATTGTTTTGGGAATGAATTAACTGCATAATTAATCATCTTTCCTACAGTCTCTTGCATAGCACTTTCAGTATCTTGAAGCCAAGTTTCTATTTTACTTGACAATCTAATTTTTCTTTCAAACATGAATAACTCTTTTTGATGGGAGATCATTCCTTTGATCTCTTTAGCTACTTGTTAAGCTTATGCTTTAGGTGATTATAATTTACCTTATGAAGCAGTTTTAGTCATTTGTCTTCCTACTGAGTTTTAAGTTCTTTAATCAGCAACACCTCTTCCTGCTGCATGTGGAGAGGACAACATAGCTCTCAATTCACTCAAATCCTCAGCTCTTTCATCCATTGCTTGAGAATCTGTCATATTCAACTACGTATCACAAGAGAGATCGATTAGCTCTGATTTCACAGCTGAGATATCGTTAAGAAGAGTTGGTGGGGCTCCTTGAGCATTGTTTTAGACTTCGTGGTTCTTGTCTACACCAACTACTCCTTCTTGTTTGTCGAAGAAGAGTTTTTGAGCTCCTGGGAACATTATGGAGATGTATTTGTTTACTTCGACTAGTTAAGCCATCTAGTGCGAATTTGAATGGGCTACACATTATAGGAATTGGAAATCATTCATGAAGAAGAATCTAGGGAAAGCTAGTCTACGAGCTTCAATGTAATCTTCAACTTGCTTTTAAATCAATGTGTATTCATTAATAATCTTATCGAAAATTTCAGAGCGATTCTACAAAATATAGAGATTATAATGGCAGTTTTTATTTTTAAGAGTGTTCTTTCCAATCATCACAACATCTCTCTCTAGTTCTAAGAATTTAATATAGTTCTTCTTTAATAAAGATTACAACAAAGTATTATTGAAAATAATCTTAAGAGTTGACCAGAATTTTTAAGCTTCTTACCATTTTTCATAAGTAGTTTTCATAATCTTTAGTGTTTTAATTAGTTCCACCATTTCGTCTTTATGAGGGACTGCGTAGATTGAGTTTTTCATACAATCAAGTCCAACTTACAACTCATCTAAATACCCTTAGGCCGCATCAAAATCACTAACAACCCAAATTTCATTACCTTACTAGTCTTTAAACTCATCACCGTGCTCATTGAAGACAGTCATGTGCAATTACATTTTGTGCATTTCAGCTCTGATCCTAGCAACATGATCTTCAATCATCATTTCATTGTTGGAATGCTTGATGATCTATTCAATTTCTTCGAATTTTACTTGGATTTCGCAGTCTTGTAAATCTTTTAATGTTAGTTTTTCTAGTTTGAGGATTCTGTCAGGTTTGCTCAATAAGTTTAATATCATTATCCAATGTCTGTTTTTAATAGTGTCACTCTTTAATCTCAAGAATAGAGTGCATACGTCAAGAAACTCTTTAAATTCAGAATCAAAATAAAGAGCTAGTTTTCTTACAGAGTCACCAAATACTTCTTAAATAGACTCTAAATTCAAACTTTAGTTCAAAAAGTCTCTAGCTGTATTCTAAGATCCAGCATGGAATTAATCAAGGAATTTCTAAATAACTGTTAGGGAATCGCATATAGAGTGTAAATTAATCTCAATAAAAGGCTTTCTTTAAACAGTGTCTTTATGAATCAAAAAGTTTTGAATACAATTCCAGAACTCTAGAGTATTATCATGAAGCCATTTGATATCATCATAAGCTTTGTAGCATTCCTAATCCTCAATTGTTGAGAGTGCTGGTGTCATAGCTCCACTAGGCAAGGCAGATGAATCAGCATCAACCATATCAATACATTCTTAATACAATTTAATTTTCTTTCCAATCTCTTCTACAGTTGCAGTTCTCTCTTTAATCTCAAGATAAGTTTCATTAGCCTTAGACAATCTTGAAGGATCCTCCATATACGATTGAATATACTTTTATTTAAAAGTACTCATTTTCTAATGCAATAGCCCCATTTGCTCTAGGATTTGCTTCTACATTTATGGTTTGTGAATGGAGAGTTGTTCCTCGGATTGTAGGATGATGGATGGAAGGGATTGAAGGAAATCGTCGATTTCGACCAGGGGTTCGCATACGCTTTCTCCGTTTGTTTGGAACTCGTAAAGTTTCTTTAGGTTCTTTAATTGCTCTTCTAGTTATGTGTAGTTTTATCTCAGTTTCTTTATCGTTACTATTTGATCCATATATACATTAAGTCCTTAACCTGGGTTTTATGATAGAATATTGTAATATTGCGATAATTATGAAGAGAGAGCGTTTAATTCTTATTCAAACATAGCTTTCATTTTACCCTCCATTGAGTTCATAATAGTTGAATGAATTTCTGACAAAGACTTCTTTAATTACCCAGTATTTAATGTGATAACTTGCAAATCAGCTTACTTGTCTTATAGTTGCTTTAGTACATCTTAGAATCTCTCTAAATCCTTCCATACTTATTTACAGTAGTCAAAATCAATTTAAGAAGAATCATCAGGGTTAGGATTATCCTCTTACTACTTCAATCTCCACTCTTTATAATACTAGATTATTGAGTTAGCATCAGGAGTAACTTTCTTAATATAGTCTTTCAACCCATTAATATCTTCTCTTAATCCTATGAAGATCATTTCTTTATGCAATTGATGGTTCTTTTTCTCTTTTAAGGACTTTGAAATTAATTCAAAGAATTGCTCAACTTGCCATTTCTTTTGTTTGAAGAACATTTTGTTAATGCTTGAAGTGCATTCTAACACTTTCTTGTTGCTGAATACTGAGTTTTCAATGTCTTCGAATACGTCAGTGAAGTAGCCAGAGAATTCAGAGTATGAAGGGATTGTTTAGAGGCTCCCTCCATTTTGTTAATCGTGGGTTAATGTTAATTCAAAGTGGATATTGTAATTATCGGAATTATCGAATATTTTAGCTAAATCTTTTCTGTTTTCATAGACCATATTACTCAGTGAATGAAGAAGATATCTCAAAAGCAACTCAATCATCTAATCAAAAGTCTTCCTTCTATAATCAGCTATAGATGAATACTCGGTCTCTAATTCCTTAAGCTTCTTCCCTTTATTACTAGCATACTCATCATACCTCTTCTTATCTTTCCCTCTTTCATCTCTCAATCCTTTCTCCATCTCATCCTCCTTAACCACAATCCAGTCTCTGAGTTTTTCAACCATTAACTTAACACTTTGGAACAGCGATTTAAGCATTTTGTGGCTTTGTTCGGATCTGGCTTTGGTGTTCTTTGAGAATGTTGTCTCCGATTAGATTACCTTGTGTGAGATGTTCTTTCTTTGATCAAAGAATTTTAGTTGAGAAACTGAGTTAACTAATGGGAATACGTTGTTTAAGCTGTCAGCGAAAGGTTACTGAGTGAATAACCATTGTTGAGCAAGGTTAGCTCTTTTGATTTAAAACGCATTTCTCATTGTAAACCATTTCCAGAGTTTAAATGGTTTGAGTTTCTTAAATTTAGCGAAGAATTTAACATTCCTAATCAATTCCAGTTCTAGCTAATCTTCTTTCTCTTATTTCTACCCTCTGCCTGAATCATTAACTCTCTATGTCTAATACCCTCCAGTATGAATCGATGATTAATACCCAGGATTCTTAGTCATTCCCTTTAAATTCATTTGACCTCCTTTTGGGTTTGAGCGTGGAGGAGATTACAATGTTTTGCTGAAGAGGTTCTTTGCTGATTAAGAATGTAAGGAGGAGTTTTGATTTTGAGTGTATCTGTCTACTGGCATCACTATTCTGTCTTGCTTAGCATTGTCTCCGATTAATCCACCAGATCCTGATGTAGGGAATTTATCAACAGAACCACCAGATTTCTTTGTTTACTTTTTAGATTCAACTTAAAATTTAGCTTTTTCAGAATGGATGCTTGAACTGTTCTTAGTCTTTGGACTAACGAGCTAACTTCTTGTTCTATCATCATGAATTCCAACTGAGCTCATATGAGAGCCTGG
>RRYO01000040.1:0-11390 GCA_006510565.1 Diophrys appendiculata
ACCCAAGTGCGAAAACCCGAACTCCCCAAAACCCCAAAACCCCAAAACCCCAAAACCCCAAAACCCCAAAACCCCCTCCATTATTAATTTAATAAATCAGCTATTGAATGGAACCACTTGATCCCCTACTTATTTTTAATTTTTAGTTTCCCAAGCTCTGTTGAATTTTGTGGCCCTCATTCTAATTTTGTTCGCAACTTTCTACATCAAAGCTGATTAACCTGATTTATAATTTGAAAGAGGATCATATTTTTCCACTTATGATGCAATATCAAGATCCTTTGATTCTTCTTAAACTGGAGAATATTCATTCTTTGCACTTTCTTTCATCATTTCTCTTCCTCTTTTCAAATTCCATTCGACAAGTCTAAAATAAAGATTAAGAACTGACCCTTTAAGAGCAATAATTAAGTTCTTTAGAATACTGATTGCAAGAACACTAAACACAACCCAGCCCATGAGCACTCTACTATCAACTGTAAAAGATAAAAAGTGAAATAAAGAAAACGCTATGATAATTATTATCAATAACACTTCGTCTATAAATATTTGTAGAGTGTGTTTGAATGTTTCAAATGGTCTTACTTTGAATAGATAAAATGCAAAAGACCCACTAAGGGCAATGCATGCTCCTAATTGCGCTATTGGGTAATCGAATAACATTACAGTTATACCAGAGATGATTAATCTGTAAAATAGAAAGAATGGGATATAAAATCCAACTAAGCTATTTTAGTTTATACTTTTTGTTTTCTCACTTTTTTCATTATTAATCTTTAAACTCTCAATTAAACTTCCAAACTTTTAGCTGAAAGTTTCTTTATGAATAGATTTGAAATTTAAACTAAGAATTGTCATAGCCAGGAATGGGAACATTACAATTCCAGTAGAAACAATGAATGCTGCATTTGTTGCGATCATTTTGGAGGAGTTATTGAAGCCAAAATTATTAATATTCAAACAACAAATGAATGTTAATTCTTAATAAGTTTCTATAGAGGTTCTTAATAATGAGTTATAAAATAGATCCCTTTTTATTTTAGCTATTAATTTTGATTTCTTGAACAATCTCCCAAGTAAGACTATTCCAGGCATAAGTAATATAGCGACAACTATCAGAACAGCTATCATATGCCCGAATTCTTCTATCATGAAAGGGGAAGAAAATCCTCCTTCAACAAATTGTGGTTTAATATTTATGAATCCTTCATTTAATGAATCCCAATTAACTCCTGTATATTGGAATATATTAGGAATATATTACTTGAGTTCATCGGTGTCCCCAGATGAAAATTTCATCCAAGATCCAACTTATGTTACGTTCCATGGGAAAAGAATATTCATCATTACCATTATTCTGAACACTTAAAGTATATGAACTAAGTCCCAGATGTAGTTCATAGAACTTTTTAGTACGAAACGAAGTGCTAATTATAGAATAAGCATAAAAATTACAGAATATTTTGTTGTATCACCAGTATTCTCAACAGTTGCTTTCTCTTCCTTAGTCACATAAACGAATTAATTTAAGTAATCTAAATCTTCTGTCATTTCCATTTTATTGTCAGATAAATCATAAATTTCAGTAATAAAAGCAATTGAGACTAATTCTGTATTTCCTCCCTCAACTGATTAGAACAAATCCGTAATATTTACTCTAAGTTGTTCGAAAACTTCTCCTTCTTTATAATAATCAATAACATTATATTTGAATTTATAGGTATATTACTCTCTTATTATTTCTACACCTACAGTTTCATTTTTAATTCCTTCAACAGCTTATACTGGTTCAGAAAACTCTATAGTGAGTAAATTAGGTTATTAGATTGATATTATATCATATACAGGAGGTACGACTTCTTTACAAGTCACATTTAAACATAGATAGCCTTGTTCTAAAACACAATTTTCATCACACCCATCCCCTGAGACTAAGTTTCCATCATCACACCTTGAATCATCTTAAGTTGGGTATAGTATTGTGTCTCCACATTGTTCTTCACACAATAGTGTATCTGAATTTGTGATAAGTCCTGGGTAAGCTTCACATGAATAACAGAAATCTCCATCTCTTAATTTTCCAGGAGAACACTCAATACATGCAGCAATATGGCTAGCATAGCAAGTAAGACATGATTCATGGCAGTCATTACATCGATTAAGATCAAAGTCGTAGTATGATCTTACAGGACAAGAAGGTTCAATGCATACTGTTCCTGAAAGGATGAGTCCAGATCCTTGTTTACACTCATAGCAATTGTCTGTACCTTCATCAAAGCAAGTGGGACATAAATCATCACACTTTTCGCATTATCTCAAAGCATCATTTTTATAGAACCCATCAGGGCAAGTTGATTGACAGATAGATTCATATTTATAGAATCCATATGCACATTTGGAGCACTCATCATTATTAGGGCCCCAACATTGGTCACATGAAGAATGGCATGGAGCGCATGTTCCTTCATCATATTGATAGCTTCCAATAGGACATTGAAGCCAGCAGAATTTGTTAAATAGATAATACCCAGGATGGCATTCAGTGCACTCATCCATTTTAGGATTATCACATTTAGAGCATCTGAAATAACAATTATCCAGTTCGAGGGTAACATACGCAAATCCAGTTGCGACTCCATCAAAAGCTTCGATGACAAATTCGTAAGTTTTGGCATTATCTTCATTATTAGTAAAGCCTATCAGTTGATTTAATACTGGACTGTATATTAAGAATGAAGGGATATCTGTCCCATCTAACTATTTAATTGTATATTGTAGATCCGTAACTCCTTCAGGGTCCACAAATTATTGTGTCTATACAAATATATTGAAATTAAGAACTCCTGTATCAAAAACATATTCTTAGTTTGGTATTGGAAGGGCGTTCCCTTCAACATAAATTTCAATATCTATAAAAACAGATTCTCTTTCATCAGTGCATTCTAGTTCAAGAATATAAAGTCCCTGTTTATCATTAGTAGAGGCATCTGCTGTAAGTAACTCATTTTCATCTAAATTAAAAACTAATGGTCCTTATGGAGCTTAAGATTTCAAAATCAATTTATCTACTAAAGATTCAGCATCTTAGCAGAAAGTATCTTCGAATTAATACTAAATGATTTGAGGTATTTTAAAATCAATTCTAAAGGTTTGGTGTGGAATGAATGGAGGGACATTAAATGTCTCTTCTACAACAATTGAGAAATTCTTTGTTATAACTTCATCTAGTTTAATTCCATCAGTAATTTCCACTATAATATTATTAAATGTTGTCTCTCCAAACAAAAAAGGGGCTTATGCTTTAAAGACTTAGCTATCAAAGTCAAATTCAAGCCATTAAGGCCCTTGCACAATATTTACATGATACTTTTAAAAAGGAGTTTCAAGCCCTTCCTGCATAATTAATTAAATTTCATTTATTACATTTGATACAACTCTTGGTGGATACATAAATCCTTCTAATTCAAAGTTAACTGGTAAGTCTTCATAAATAGAAACATATTTTTCTTCAGAAAATGAGGTCATTTCTCCAGTATCGATTCTTCTCCAATTAAATTTAAGATTAAAATCTCTATATTCAGTTTAATCATCAAAATATAGGGTAGTTCCGATTTATCGAAAATCAGAAGGCAAAGGATCCCCATTTTGTTAAGTGATTACTAATTCATGTACAGGATCTGCAGCATAGTTAACAGATGTGGAAAATGACTAAGGTGCATTTTCTAGGTTAAAATAATAGCCATATTCAACAATAATTTTAGATAGAAAATCAATTTTTAAATCAAAATCATCTATATCTGCATCTGCAACAATTGTATCATCTGAAACATTGAACCATTCTAATGTCAATGATATTTATCCAGACGATACTTCATTGACAAGGATTTCAAAATCATTTTAAGTAAACCAATCAGGTAAAGAAGATGAGTCTTGCATTCTTATTTTTGGATAGAATAAGCTCGAATCATAGTAGTATTTATTTTAATCGATTAAAAATGAGCTACCCTCATTTTCATATTTACTTATGTTTATTTAGTCGTATCCTGGATCTGAGAATGGTACATTGTTTAGAATTATTGTCCAAAATATTTCAACAGGCTTCTCAGATATTCTTAAAATAAGAACAGTTTGCTAAATATATTATCTAATTATATGAATTTGTGAATCATTATTTTAGAGAGATACCCAAGAGCTTACATCAATTCCATTTTCCTCTATAATTTCTAATGTGTAAACGCAGAATTCTTATGGAATAATATCAATGAAGATATCTATGGTCATTGTTGAATCTTTAATAACATATTCAAATTCTTAACCAATTTTTATTTCAGGAGAGCCATAATACTTAACTTCTCCAATTTATTATGGCGGATCAAGAGGGAAATTAGTTAGAGATGGCTTATTAGTCATAGTTGTAGAAATACAATCATCAAGAGAATGACTATAATATTAGTAATTTCCCCAATATGATAATGCTAACTGATCTTAAATTAAGTCTTAATAACTTTCTTTTAATGAATCAATAAGATTTTCTTAACTAATATTTAAATCAAATTTTGATATGAAAGCCACATGATCAACTTCATCTATTAAAGAAACATCCTTTCCTTCGTCATAAGCTATATAGACATGAGATCCTATAATTTTGAGAAGTGATCTTTGCCAAGCTCTGTTTGAAAATTTGTCAAATTCTTTGATCATGAAACTCTCAGATTATTTCTTTATGCTAATTATAGAACTTTCCATGTATTGCTGATAGCTATATTCCCATTTGGCAATAATGTAATGAGTTTAACTAAAATACAGAATGTAAAGATTATTGAATTTGTCAATGTCAACTCCATCAATGCCAAAAGCTTCTTAACCTATTTCACCTTTTAATTCATGATTAATTGTTGGTAAAATTGTTTTACTTTGTTTTGTAATCTACTTAGCAACAACTCTTAGTCCTCCTGAGGTAGAACTCCTAGTTGGGTATAATGTTAACGCTAAATATGTATAAGGTAAATTGAATATTCTTAAGAAGCCATGATCAATACTTGCCGAAGAATATCCAGAGTAGCTCTCAGTTAAATACATAGTAATGCAATAGTCTAATGCATCTCCAATGATTCTTTAGAATGAGATGCTTCTTTTAGCTTTGTAATAGCTGCCAACTATCACCGCACCATTATCTACGATCATATCTAATGGGATATTCCTTTAATAGTATTACTCTCTTATATCAAAAGTTCTTTAATAAACCCCTTAGTGATCTGTTCTTACCAGATACCCTGAATATTCTGGAGTGCCAGACATATAGACAGAGTCATTATTTGAAACGAGCCAAAATGTGTGGGTGTCTGTTTTGATTATTTGTCCTAATTGTGAGTTTGAATCCATTTACAAAGATTAATGAAAGTCAAATGAATTGGTTCCAAAATCATATTGCCATATTACTATATCAGTTGTAGTACCGAAGTAGGTTTGCTAGCCTCCTAATAATAATTATTAGTTATTCTCATCAATAGCGCATTTACTTTGCCTAACAGTATATGGACTGAATGATATTTTATATCCTGACTAAAAATTGGCATCAGTATCATAAATTACAACTATAAATAATTCTGGTGTAAAGCTACAAGTTAAGATATCACCGTTTGAAGAAAGTACATCAGTCATTACCCAATTATCATTGACTCCTAAATCATCTTTTAGATGAAATACAATAGGAAATGAATAAAGAGAATTTGGAGAAGTGCAAGGCTTAGCATCATATTAGAAACTCATAGTTTTGGATATTGTAGTTGAACCTAAAGTGAATTCCAAATCAACATCTACTTGCTAAGCATCAACATTATTATAAGGAAGATAAACTCCAAGAGAGTCTTCTGTTATTTCATACTTTACGAAAGGATTTTATGATGAAACACTTATCTGAGTATTATGTGCTAACTAGTCAGAATAGAATTCAGGTAATTGCTGATAATAATAATTTCCATAATTCATTGCTATTGGAGTTAGAGATATATTAGTGTCAGTCAGGCTACCATCGTTTAAAGCTCCTAGATTCATGAAATATTTATCTTTGTAAATAATAGAATTAGATATTGAATAATTAGATCTTGTGGCTGGTTCAAATGATTAAGGAATAATTGTATATTCTAAAGCTTCTAATGAAGAATTAGATTCAACTAAAAGCGATTATTGTGTTAAATCAAGAGGGACAAACTAGTTCCTATTTTGATAAAAATATCCTTAAAATATGTTTGCTGACATTTTAAGAACATAGTAATCATTCTTAGTAGTTATTATATTCATATTTCCATAGGTTCTTGATATTATATAAGATTATTACAATAAATTGTCATTTAAATAAGTGGTAAATTCTCTAAATATTACTGAACCTGGATTAGTTTTGAAGTCGTAAATACTTAGAGCCTAATAGTAGAATTAATAAAATATCCCATTTCGAGCATATGAAAATGTATTGGTGTAGAAATCTTCTATATTTGCTGACTAATATTATTTCTTCAAATTTAAATCTAAATCAAAAAGAGAGATTATATCAGATTTTAATAGAAATATATTGCCAATATCATCAGCAAATAATTTAGATGAAGTAGATTAATTATATATAATTTTCTTTCCTGATAGTCCTTCAATGGTTGGAAGCTTAAAAATACCTTATGTACTACCACCATAAATAAACACAGAAGACTATGAAACCAAAAGGTACCTTATCTAGAATTAATCAAACACAATCCATTTTTCTTGTTCATGAGTAATTTTATTATATTAATGAATTGCGGTGTAATAACTCAGACCTGTTCCAAAGGCCCCTCCTTAATATTAAGATGAAATATAGATATTATCACCCAATTCGACTCCACATGGAGAACTTAAAATTGTGTTTAAATGATAATAATAGATTTGGCTGATAATAATCCCAGAATCGTAGTCAAGCTCAGCTATAAAGTATTAACCGGTATTTGTAAAATACATGCAAATTGGGTTTAAAGAAAGAGAGGAGCAATATGCATAATATAAATCTGAAGTTGAAGATTGATTTTGAAGAATTACAGTCCATTAATGCGCATTGTGGATATCAAATAGTTATAGGTACACTGATTCATCATTTGAACTTAAATCAGTTTACAATGAAGAGTAAAATGTGTTTAAATCTGTATTAAGTGCTTCTGCAACAATAATAATACCTGCATCTTTCCTAGGAAAAGCATATATTTTATCTAAGTTATTAGGAGTTGGCACAACTTAAAATCTAAAATACTATTCATCATTCCCTTTGATCTCGTACAGATTGAATGAACGAGTAGCCATTGGCGTTGAAGTGGAGGTTTCCAGGAGTGTGATTGTGACCGAAGGATTTAAGAGGAAGTAGGTTTGACCGATTGTTAATGTTGAATCAGAGTAGGTTATCCCTACAGGCAGTGATATTGTGTAGTCGCTGTTTGTGTAGATTTATACGTATACTTTTAGTTCTGATGAACTTGCATAATACATTTAGTCTTCTACTTCACCTATTCCAGGAAGCATTTTTACTGGCACTATGAATATTTTGTCTCCTCTGTTTACTCTGAATTCAGTTAACCCTACTTCATCCATATGGTTTTCAATTAATAATGGAGAGAATCTATCTTTCTAGCTTACCCAAGCTTTCTCGTAGCCTTCAACTTGCTTGAAAAATCTATAATTATCTGGATAAGGACTGTTATTGCATATCTCAGTCGGAGGATTTTAAAAGAAATTAGATTACTCGTAAAAAACATAAGAACCTCCCTCTATTTCAATTTCTGATAAAGTTTCACTTGCAGGATCTGTCATAAGATTATTAAATGCTGGAAGTGTTGCAGAAGTGTATGGGTATGATAAAGAAACAGAAACGTTCTGTTAAGTGCATGATTACACTTCTATTAATTCCTAGAGGTTAGCTTCATAATAATTAAATTATTCAGTAGCAATTTCTGTCGAAGTGACGCATGATTCATATGAATTTGCTCCATAATGAGCGTTTATCTTAGTGATGATAAGATTTGGGTCAGATTTACCTATGATATAGATACTAGAACCTCTAACTACAAATCTTTAATGGGGATGGTAATCATTACTAAATTCTAATTCTTCAGAAATGCTAAATGTTTTCTCTACTTCTAGGTACTAATTAATAACTTAAATAATACTAGTTGAAACTTGAGAATACTAAAGAAATATAAATGAATTATACACTTAGATTCCTAAATATCTTCCAGTAAAATTCTACAAAAAGACATTAGATCTATTGATGGATAGACCTCCTGAGCTTACTTCAGTTCCGATTAAATAGCAAATCACTGGGTAGTTATTTGAGTTCTGACTGGTAATTGAGGAAATAGAGCTATGCTTTTAAGCAACTGCGACATTATTATCGTCTGAGAATTTCTCAATAGTTGAGAAATACAAGTCAGAAGAGCTACCCTCGTATGTTTTGTAGATTTATGGACATGTTTTAAATTCATCACTTTCGATTTTAGTTATAGTAAATCCGTAGTAAGGGTTTAATTAATATACTGAGCTTAAAAACAGTGAATCATTGTTTTGTATTACTTTAAAAGGTTTCAATACGATATCTTTAGGGAACAGAATTTCTTCTGACAGAACAAGAGATGTTCCTGAAATTTTAAAAAATACTACTGTACTATCAGAACTTGATGTAATATGGAGAAAAAAGAAATATGAAGAATCATTCATAATTTCAATTCCAATTGAAAATGATTCACCAGTTGTTAGGGAATGTTCAAAATTGAAGACAGGATTATAGTCATTATCTAGCTTAAACCAATTCATCTTCTAAGCTCCCCAGTCATCTTGAAAGTATAAATCAGTTAAATATTTTTTAGCGCGTCCTTATAGATACTCGGAGCCATTCTAAACTGATGTGAATTGAAAGACTCGATCTAAACTAAAGTCAGGTCCTAGTTCAGCGAAATAATATTTAGCATCAGTCTTAACCTAGCCAAAGATGAAATACCCCCCATTCTCCATACTTTAGATTTAAGCAACATACAGATTCGTTGGGAATGTGTACCCTTCGATGATCTTCGGGAAACTTTTTACATCAGGGAAGTCTGGATTCATGTTATTTGGTACTAGGAATACACTGTTTAACGAGGGGTATGTTATGGTTGTTGTAGGTTTCATCATTGACTAGTAATTCAATTACAATGTTATTGTTTAGTTTTCGTTTTCTTCATATCTAGGGAATGTGTAAAGAAGTCCTTCATTAGGGAAATATTTAAAATTAGAAGGAATGGTTTGAAGACCAACTTTTAAATTTGTATCACAAAAATACACATTATTATGTTTATAAACATCAATAACTCCCAAGTAATCATCTTGAGATTACACTTAAGTACTTCCATAATTCACAATTTAATAGCCCTAATTCATGGTACTTGTACACACTTCATCATTACTTAATCCTTTATAATTGTATTTTATAGAATGAAATTGACTTAAGATTTCTTAAAGAGTTTCAATACTTGAAGAAGTATCATAATCAACGTCTGATTCAACATCATCGAATCCTCCGGATATCTCAGTTCCTTCAGAGTAGTCATTAAATGGGAATTTCTCTGGTTCTGTATTCTCATCATAAGGACTGACCTCATAGAAATTCTCACAGTTCTTATCAATATCTAAATGTAAGAACCTGTGGTTTTGATTATCCAAAACAAGAACTTGATAATCTGAGAAACTAAGAACATAATGAACATATGTGGCAGATTTCAAGTTATACCCTTTCGCTATAAAAGTGAAATCAAACTAATAAAGCCAATCATCCCCAATCACTCCAAAGATAGTATCACTCGTAGTACTAGCTCCACTTAAGAGCTGATCAATGTTTAAATTCTAACTGCTGTAAATCGGAGTGAAGTTGATATCAAACATGTGGTAGTTCGCATGAGAGTAGATGGAGGGATCAGAATTTATTAGGGCAACGAAGTTTCCATCTTTTAATTTAATCAATTAAGGCATTCTAAGAGCTACGTCGGTTTAAGCTTAAATCACATCTCCAGAGAGAGCTAAAGGTCTTTGTCTAGGTTAGAATGTTTCAAATGGGGAATACTTAACTACATAGTTTGTATTTTAGATCGATAAAACGTAAACTTTTGAGCTTACTAATGCAAGTTCAAATGTAAATTAGTTTTCCACAGAGTGATTCAATAATGCAGAAGAGGTGTCAGAAGTGGCAGGGTTGTGCTTGAATATATATGGCGAGATGTAGGTCTCGACAAAGTAGCAAATCCCGTTAAGGTCTTTTAATTTACTTTAAAATGGGGTTTAAGTTACATTTAGGATTGTGGTTGCCATCTTCATAGATTCAATCTTTCCTTACTCAAAATTATAATTTATGAAATAGATGTCATTTGAAGCCCCACTTGTTGGCTTCAACACTATTAAATCTTCATTGAAGTTACTAATAAAATCTATACTCTCATCCCTTTAATATGGATGGTAATTCAAATATTAGTACTGAGCATGATCAGTGACTTTCCCAACAACCATATGTGGATAGTCATGTGGTATCTTAGTAAAACTTGTTTCCCCTGATTTAATTTCACCAGTAATGTAAGCTAAAGTACTAGTTACTGATGAGGCTTCTTTGATATTTATTGATTCTGAATAGTCAATTGGGTATTGACTTTAGCCAGTTGAGCAATAGCTTGCACTTTCATAAATATAAAGATTTCTTTTAATTTTATTTTCTGGGTTACTTTTCAGGGCAGTATCCTAGATTGAGTGATCGAAATCTATTTAGTAGTCTAAAATTGATTTAAAATCAAGCCAAATATATGTTCCGTCCTGTTTAAGTACGATTCCTCTCTAATCAACTTCCTATATTTCTCCTCTGAAAAATTGAATAATAAACTCTTTATCATTTTGAAAGAGATTATTAGCATTGCATAGAAATGTAAAATATTGTTTATCATATAGTAACAAAACTTCCTCTGAATTCATTCTTAAGTCTCCTTCAGAAGCACTAACATGCATTGAAACAATGTCAAAACCATTAAAATCCTCCTCAATTAGTAAGTCGAACCTATCATCACTGAACTTGATCATCTAACTTTTAAATGACTCGTTTGATTCTAGAATTTCTTCTTAAATCAAAGTATCAGTAGCATCGAATGTAGCATGGTCTGTTGAGTCGATGGGTTTACGATCAAGAGTTTGAATTTTACTTAATATCGCTAGAGCGAATAAAGATATGATTATGATTTTCATTTGCCTGAAAAATTAGCCTTATTTATTAATATTAATATTGAATATTCATATGATCAGGGGTTTTGGGGTTTTGGGGTTTTGGGGTTTTGGGGTTTTGGGGTTTTGGGGTTTTGGGGTTTTGGGGT
>RRYO01000041.1:0-11347 GCA_006510565.1 Diophrys appendiculata
CAAAACCCCAAAACCCCAAAACCCCAAAACCCCAAAACCCCAAAACCCCAAAACCCCAAAACCCCTTTTGAATTATTCTTTCTACTATTTTCTTATTAAATAAATGGAAGATAGTATATTTAAGGATATACCCCTCAAACTGCCAAACTTGGATCCTGATGAAAAAGACATGTGCGGTCATATGCTCTAATCCTCTGAAATTCTTTAATACACACAAACTCTGGAATTACCTCTTAAAAAGGTTCCTAGAAGTATTGTTAAAAAAGCTTTAGACATAAAGCCTAGGAAAAAAGTCAATCGAGAAAATAAGCAATATTAAGAATATAAATCAGAAGCTTTCTATTAAAATTTTAAAGAATTTATTAGTGCGGGTTACCTTTCATCCGATGCAGTTGGTAAAACTTTAAATCTTGAAAGCCTTAGGGACAAAAATTATCAACTTTGCCCTTTAGAATAAGACTTTAGAGAAAGAGAAGACTTCAAATTGCAACTTAATTTTGGCAAAAGAATGTTCTTAACACAAGTAATAGCAAGAAACCAGAAATAAAGGTTAGGACTTTTTGAACCTGATAATAATTAGCTATTAGCATTGAAAAAAGAGCAAGAAAAAGACAAACAATTAGAATTTGTTTAAAGGTAAATTTAGAGATACACTAAATCCTTAAATTCTGTATTCGAAAAAGCGTTAGAAAAATCTGAAGATTATGTTTCTAAAGATTTAAGAGATTCTATCCTTGAGATAATCTCAATATTAAATAATGACATCAAATCCATGAATGATTATAGTTTGTATTCAATATGGGGATCCGAGTAGATAGCTTAAAAAGAATTGAATAAACTAATTGAAACTCTTATTAAAGTATTTAATAAGTAGATTCTTGGAGACCATAATCATGAAACTTTATTAGACTTAATCATAAACATTTTAAGAGTTACAGCTGACCCAACATATCTATTATTTCTCCTCTATGTAAGAATTAAGAATCCTTACTACAGAAAAATAATAACTGAAGAAAAATTTGAGAATATAGTTGAAGCAATGGATAAAGGAAAGCAAATTTTAAGAGATATGATTAAGAATTAGATAAAAAAAGACAAAAACAATCACTCAGAATCATCATCAGAAGAAGATAATTCTGATGAAGATGACATGGATAGCTATATGGAATCAGAAGAAGGAGAGGACGATTCTTTTAACGTTTCTTTCGGAAATAATTCAGTCAATGAAAGTGATACCTTATATGATGATCATAACTCAAATAATGAGTCGAATGATGATTTTGATTTTAATAACGATCCAGCTTTAAATGATACTAAAGAAGATTAAAATAAAATGACAGAGGTAGAAGATGAAGTAAAAAAAATAGAAATAACCTCTTAAGAACTCTATCCTTTTAACTTAGAAAAACTTTAGTATCATTTCCCAATTGAATAGTGGCTTGAAGATAATTTCACATTAGAAGCATTTGCAAGGGATGAGCATTATTATTATATAATTTTAAGGAATAGTAAGAAATTCAAAGTAGCTAAAGTTGGATCAGGAGATAAAGGAACTTTCAAAGCTGAAATCATAAAGTACTATGATTCAATTTTATTAGATTTAGAGGAAGTTAAAAGGATGACTGCCTTCTGTTATAATGGAAAAGTTTATATAGTCAGTTCTAAATTAAATGTCTTTTAAATTAATGAAAATTAAGGTTTAATTCAAACTGTTGAATCACTTAAAATGAATGATATTAAGTACAAGGAAGGATAGAAAATTTTTAGCTTTATCTAAAATGACACAATATATTTTGGAATGAAAAAAAACAAATTTATTATCTATAAATTCATTATTGAATCTGAAGATGAATAGATTAGTAAATTTTCCCTAGAATCTACCTTTAAATTATATGCCGGTATTGATGATCAAAAAACCTAAGAATGTCCTTCTAAAGTAAAAGCATTTACTATTAATTAAGACCAACTTTATATTATTATGTCTGGATTTTATTGCAACCAATTTTAGTTAATTAATGAAAAATATTTTTTAGTCAAATCTCATACCTCCCATTAATCAAGGAATTTGCAAGGTAGAATGAGTTAATTCAGAGGATCTCTTTATTATTATACGAAAGATAAAAAACATTTAACATCTTGCTAGTTTGATTTTGAAGGCAATTAGGGAGATAAAATAGACTAAACTAGTGCAATGAAAATGAGCATAAAATCAAATTTCGGATCACTAGAAAATTCACCAATGAAATCTGCAAGAGTTTTTCATTCTCAATAACTTAATTATGATTTTGAAATCGCCATGATTGATAAAATTGTAGCTTAAATAGACCAATTTAAAATTAGTTCAATGAGAAACTCTAAATATTAATATATGGTACTTTGTTAACTCCCATTTGGAACTAGTTTCACAAAGTATAATATTTAACTTCAATGCTTTATTATGATTGTAGCAATTAAAATGAGGCAAGAAGGTTTGAGAAATTCTATTTTTAAGCTTTTATCAAAAAATTTAACTTATATGAAAACTGCAAATGTCCCATTGAAACAAATAATTTAAACAGATTATATTGCTATTAAAGAATCAATCGAATCAATATTTTCTCATTTATAATAAAAGAGTGCTATTCCAATAAAAGAAGAATTAGGTATTTTTGCCTTACTCATAGATGATGATTGCTCAACAAAATATACTTCAAAGTTATTAAATGAGTTAGAAGGACTTGATTATAAATAGCTTATTGAAAGAATGTCTATTCCTGATTAAGTACAAATTTTAATTAAAACTGAATCAGGACTTAAATTTGTTATAGAAAAATCTATTTAGATTTTAAGATATTATTTCTAGCTTTTTGATAAAAATCAATACGAAGAAGCAAGTTAATATCAGGACTCATTTTAGGTCATATTTACAATATTATAAGTAAAAAAAAAGACTGAATTATTTAGATCTTTTATTTCATAAATATTGGAATTAGCTTCGTCAAATATAGCTAAAGCAGTCGAAAAATTGGAGAAAAAAGAATCTTTAGAAGATTAATGTGAGATTTTAAGAACATTTTTGAGATTTATTCATTGTAAGGGTTTGACTTCTGTTATTGACTAGGTGTTTATGATAGCAACCTGCTAATCTTAAATCTAAACCACAATTTCCAATTCTTCTTCTTTGATAGAATTTATTCAAACTTTTATTAATGCAACCGAAGAATTCAAAAAGTACACTCATTACATATAAACTGTCGAGATAAAAAAGGGAGATGAATAAAAACCAGACTTAGCATTTTTTAGTAATGGGATGATTAATCACCTTAAATTCTGCTTCTAGCCACTTGGATCTGGAGAAGAATAGGATCTGGTTTTACAAACTAATTAATTAAAAGATGATCAGACAATTGAGATTAAATCTAAGGGAATTTAATACCCAAATTTAGATAAAGTTTTAGGAATAGGATTAAAAAAAGAAGCTACTTTTGATTGCAATATAATTATAAAACCTTTTTTCAATATCAGGGATAGTTTCAATTATATGAAGCAAATGGCTGGGATTTTTAAATTTATGAGTGAAAGAATGGCTATTCAAATTATGAAAGAGTCAATAAAGAACACGCATCAATCAAATACGAAATATGTAGACGAAGATTTTAAAGCATTAACAAAATCAGCGATACTTTCTGCTGGAGTTGAGTAGACATAGTTGCAATATCTGTATCCTTCTCAAGATAAGTTGTATTAGCAAATATTAAAATCTCTGGACAAAGAAGAGAAGAGGAAAATTTAATTGCAGTAAAGAAAAGTAAATGAAGATGCTTAAGAATTTCTACTTACATTAATAGAGAGTAATGAAAATTAAAGCATTGATTAATTCTTCGCTCTCCTTTAAAGATTATTCGTTAAAAAAAATATTTGGGCGAGACTTGGAGGAAAACAAGCAGATAAAGTTGTTAGAGCCGCATTTGCTGCTATGGTCAAATTTTCTGACCATCATTAAGACTTATAATTCACCGTTGAGTAATTTTAATAATCTCAAGATATTTCTGATGACTAAATGGTTAAAGTTATTTCGGAAATGTAAGATTTTGAAAGATTCACCATTTTATACGCACAGGCTTCATAAATGAGAAAAATCCTCTAGGAAAAGAAAAAAGATTTGGCAGAAAAATTTGGAGATCAAGATATAGATAAAAACTATGAACACTTGATTGAAAAAATTATAAATAAATGTAAAGTATTGAGCATGTAAAGACCTCCTCAATAATGGGATATTTAAGGATTGGGTCATGGAACAGGTAATACATCTTTTAAAAAGTTCAAGACCACAGATGATATTTATGAAGGAAATAGAGAAGAAGAAGCCAGCAAAGTGGCAGATATAACCAAGCAATTAATGATGATTAAATAATTTTCTTAGCAGGCAAAAAGATCTCCAATTACAAATAAAGATGTTAAAATTTTAAAAACTATTGGAAAATAAGTTAATACTTTGCTAGGATTAGATTTTGACGAAGAATATATTAAGAATCATTAATAAGAAAATATCTAAGAACTATTACTTAAAACTATTGCTTTTTAATTCTCTAGTATAGCTATTGTTAAAAGAGATGGAAAATTAAATCATGATTTTCTATATTAGCTTATAAAGGCATTAAATGGTGAAAAATATAATAGTTTGCTCAAATATTACAATGAAGGGTCAGGTGATACTCTAGAAACTTTATTAAGAACATAGTTATTTAAATTCTTGAATAAACTTTCAATGCATTTTAAAGGAGAGAATGTTAGACAATTAAGTTTGGGATTATAATTCCTAAGATACGAAATATAATCTAATGATCATGAATATATAGCACCTATTATAAATAACTTGGAATAATTATGGACAAAAGAGTTTGGGCCAAATTTCTATCATCATCATCTCTCAGATCTAATGACAGCAGACAGAGAAATTATTCACACATTATAAATATTTCATGATTAAATCCTTGCCTAAATGATTTAGGTAAAACAAAGCGATGAGGAAGAAAATAAAGGAAAATCTAACACTTAGGACTTAGAGAAAAAGAAATCTTAAGTAAATCAAAGCGTTACTATTGAATTATACTCAAATATTGTCTAAGTAATGAGAAGAATTCTTTAAATTTAGTATGCTGAATAAAAAATAGAATTTTTCTAGAAATATCCAACTCAAAAATATAAAATGGACGAACTTAAAGAGCCTGTATAATAAGATTAAAAGAAAGATAGTAAAGAGGAGAGTAAAGAAGGATAAAAAGATTCAAAAGAAGAAAAGAAAAGTGAAGTGAAAGAGGAATAAAAGATTAGTGGAGAAGACGCTCATGAAACTTAAGATATAATTAATGAAATAACTTCAAATAAAACTAAAAGTGAAGCATTTGATATATCTGCTGGACAGAATTCAGAATCTGATAAAGAATCTGAAAAAGATTCAGAGAAAGATTCAAGAAGTTCTAAGTCAAATTCTATTAGAGATTCTATCAGCCTAATGTAATCTAGACAGAAAAGAGGAGAGGAAAAATAAGAAGATGAAATAAAGTTTGAAGATAAAGAGCTTTCCTATTATGGTGTAGAATCACATTCATTAGGTTCATTCGATTCAGATAGACTGAATTACATGACCAATTCTTATTTCCCAGCAGATAAGATCAAAGAGATTAAAAATGTGGATATGTAAGGTTCAGCAGTATTTGACATATTGAATTCAATAAGTAAATTGAGTTAATTAGCTTAAACATCATCCAAAGCTAAACTTATGCTTCTGAAGGTTTATAATGATGACCCTGAGCTTTTGTCAACTATTTTATCATATTTAACAATCTCTCCTATAATGATTCAGAAATTAGTAATGAGAATACTTCTAAATTCTTTAGACTTAGTAGAAATGGAATTTTTGAACGAAGCCGTAAACAAAATGCCTTAAAATTCAAAATATTTTATGGAGAATTATTTTCATTCAATATCAAGATCTAGTTTAATGGATTACTTTTCTAAAATTCCACTAAAATAATTTCTGTTTACTCATTGGGTAAGAATTCAATCATAATACAATGATAATAAAAAGTCTGATAATTATTTGCATTAGGAAAAGTACTAGATAGGAGTTCTCATTTTAGATGCTTTTAGACTGATACTTGCTCATAAAGATAAAGAACTGACTCCATTTTAACTTTTAAAAGATGCCTATGAATCTAAAGATATTAAATTCATAGATTTTGCTGCTTCTGTTTTAACAGGCCATATTTAAAGTTTTCATTAAGGAAGTAATGTTCATGATAGCAGAGGAAACAAATTTATTGTTTAAGAAGTTAACCTTAAAGAGTAAATAATAAATAAAAAGAAAAAAGATTAATTAGCTAAAAATTCAATTTCAGAAAGATACTTAGGTGACGATATTATACATGTTTCAATTAAAGGCAAGCATTTAGCAGATTCTCTTGAGTTAATTTAGAAAAAGAAAATTGATCTTTAGGTTAAGCCTAATAAATACGAAAAAATGGTCCTATCGAAAATTTATAATGAGAAAAGAACAATAGACTTACTTGTAAATATTATAAGTACTGAATATGAAAGCAAAAATATAACAGAGAGCCTACTTATGGTAATTCTAAAAATCTTAGTGAACTGCATTGAGTATGAAAAGAAATTACCTAAAGAGGAAAAAATACTTTAAATGAATGAAGGGATGAAGAAGTTAACATTAAAGTATGTAAATTATTATTCGAAATTTCTATAAGCATACCCAATAGATATATTAGAAAACTTCATGGTTGAAGATTATACTTATGGATTAGTTGCTTTCCCATTGATTAAGATTCTAGATAATGAAAATCCAGTTCTTAAAGTGAATTTTCCTGCTGTTAAAACATTCAAAATTGACTCATTAGTTTTTAAAGATAAAGCAATCAAATCCACTAATCTCTACCCAGTCCATGGATTCTTTTCTTTATAACATTCGAAATTTGGAAAATTCATGAATGATAAACCTGTTGTTTATTTATAGAATGCATCTTTGGAATTGGTTGGAGCAATTACATCTAATAAATTCAAATAAGAGGGAATGGAGAAAGTAATGGAGAGATAGTTTTAATCAGATCTCTTTATAATTTTGATTGAAGAATTTGATGACTTTTTGGATTAACTACAAAAGCAATTTATACTATAAGAAACAAATAAAGAAGCAGAGTTAAGTAAAAGATATATCAATTAAATTACCCTCAAAAAAGTTTTAGAGAATATCAACTAAGATAAGAGAAAATCTGTTATTGCCCACTTTCAATTTATAGCGATGAAAGCTTCTGCTCTTTATTCTTACTTCTACCTTGAAGATAAGATAGAACTAAACAGATATGCTATTGGGGCCCATTTGAACGAGTTAATTCAAAATGAATAATACTAAGAGGTCAATACAGTGCTAAAGAAAGTACATGATACTTAAACTTCTATCTCTGATGAACAACTTTTAGACCATTTGATAATATATTTTAAAGATTTTTACTACATAAGTCCTCATTCAGTAATGTCATTCTTATGCTATAAGGTGAATGGTCTAGAAAATTCTAAAATTCTTGGATTAATAACATATTATCTTTATTTAGCTATTCAAATGACAGGCAAATGTCCTTTAAGAGATTTCTTAATAGATTAATTCTGGATCAAGCTACCAACTACATCTACTGCAGAATAATAAGAACCTTAGACTAATAAGTTTGAAATGGCAGATATAGAGGAAATCTGCAAATTGAATGGATCAATTGATTTACTTGTTAAACTTTATTATAGAATGCTTAATTTTGGGATGAATTATTAAGCCTTTTCTGCATATAAAGCTATTTATGATTCATCTAAAACAAAACATTTCCATGGAATAGAAGCTGCTTTTGAGGACTACGCGTCAAAATATTTTGAAACAAATAAGAAGTGTAAAATTATTGATGAAAAATAAAACAAAATAACATATAACATTCAAGCTAAAAATTTGTTTTACTAGGAAAAACCACAAACATTCTTCAAAATGGAATCTAGGCTTGATAAGAAAGTTTAATTATAAGAAATAATAGCAATATTTAGTAAATTTGATAAAAACTAAGTTTAAATTGATGAATTAATAAACTCTCTGGAGGAATCAGAACATAAAGTTGTTCTATCTAGATTGAAATCATTCAAAGAGGAATATGAAACTCAAAACCCAAATCAACCAATTGAATTTGATAAATAATAATTTATATGCGCAAGTGATTTATCAATGACTCCTCAAGACTATCAATTAGCCTAAAATGGGAAAAGTTTTGAAATGTCACATTTAGTTAAAGTGGATATGAAGATTTTTGATCAAAATTACACGTAGAATTTTAACTTTAAATAAGATTCCTCAATCCATTCATTCCCAGTTAAACTAAAAAATGCTAATTTATTTTATATAATAAATCAACATAATGATGAATTAAAGTTTAAATATGCCATGAATAATGATTTCTTAATGTAATACTCAACAAAGAATAAAATGGTAGGAATCTTTAAATAAAGAGATGCAAGGAAATATGAACCAACTTTCACAACTCCAAATGTTTTTGAATTTGATTAAAAAGATAAAAAGATTGATAGAGTTTTTAACAAAGGACTTTGTCCAGCTTTCTTAATAAACAATGAATTATATTTCTAAAGTTAAGCAATACCCCATATGTTAGAAAAAGAACGATTAGATTCAGAAATTGAAGAATTCCTAGTGTTTGCAAAACCAGGAATTTTCCCCATATCAATAATTGGTAGGGACTTGATTTAGAATTCTAAGAAAATATCTATGCCATAAGATTGGCTCTATGTAGATGTTTGTATTTTCAAAGGTATAGAAGTTAAAGTACTCTACAGAAAAGATAATAATTATTAGGTTATCACCTATTAAGTCCTTGATTTCAAAGAGGATACTGAAAGCATTCAAAAGTTTATTTTTGAAGAGAAAATTGTCAAATTCAATATTGGAACTTAAAAAAGATATACTTTCTTTACAGAAGCAAAGGGTTATTTCTTTGTAGCAAACCCAATCACTTTAGATTCAATGCCAACTTATGAACTTACACTCACAGAATTGAAAGAAGGAGACACCTTAATTGATGCTTTTATAATGGATTAAACTATTGTTATAAAGTAAAATTCTAATAATGAAACTGTTATTGAAAAAGATGGATAAATTGTTTTGTCTAACATTAAACTTTTACATTACTTTTATGATCCTGATTTTGATTTCATAAATATTCAATTCGAGTATAACGAATTCGATGAAACAGTTTAAACAATCAAATATGAAAATCAAATAGAAGTAGAATATAACCCTTAAGTTCTAAATAAAAATGAAATTTTAAAAGTGATAGAAGCAATTGATGTTAATGAATGTAAGAAAAGCAAATCAAATGAGGAAGAAGAAAAATAAAATGAATACACTCTTTATTTAAATTCAGAAAATACAGTTGACTCTGAAGAGAATTCAAACCATCCAGTTAAAATCATAATTCCATCAAATTTAGATAAAGAGTAAATAGTAAAGATTTTAAATAAGGAAAGCTTTTAAATAGATCTTTCAAAATTATATTAATTCACAACATCAATGGATGTAAAGTTTGAAATTTCTTTCTACAATACTTATAGACACATATAAAACCCAGATTAGCTTTATAGAGTATGTGGGCATGAAAGCAAGCTTACCACTTTTGAGAAGCTACCCTAAGATAAAGAATAACTACTCTACAGACTGTTAGATTTTAAGATACTTAAAGATGTGTCTGTTGATAAAATATTTGATAAATACAAAAACAAAGTTCCAGCTACGCTTAAGACTTATAGAGAAAGGTTAAATAGATTAAATGAATATTGGGATAACAAAGTGCAATTCATAAAAAAGAACACTATAAAAGATGACGAGAATCTTTACAAGCTTATTTACTAATATTAAGACACAATGGGAGCTCATTTAAAGTCATATATTCTTGAAAACATCTTAGGAGTTAATAAGGATGAAGATGATGAGGTATAAGTTTAACTTAACAGAGAGAAAGCTCATAATTAAAAGAACTCAGATTTTACTGCTTACACAGGAGAAAATTCCTTGTTTTAAATGATGAAATCTTAATTCCCAAAAGATGGAAAACACATAATTTAAAATTCAGAGAGGCCTTTTGAAATGAAATTCTATGGAGAAGGAGGAATAGATGCTGGAGGTCTTTTTAGAGAAGCCTTGACCGAAATATCAATGGAAATCTAATCTGAGTTCTTGCCTATTCTAATACCTTGTGCAAATCAAAGAGCCTCCCATGGAGATAATAGGGATAAATGGGTAATAAATTCCATTTCCAAAGGATACGAATGTTAAGAAATGTTTATTTTCTTCGGATAGCTAATTGCATTTGGTATCATTTCTTCAAAGAATAATTTAAATCTAGATCTCGCTCCTCTATTCTGGAAGTAACTAGTTGGATAAAAGGTTTCAAGAAAAGATATTAAAGCAATAGATGAATATTTTGAGCAAGATATAGCTTAATTAGAAATGCTTCACGAATCTATGAAGGAAAATGAAGAAGAATTTAACGAATCTTTAGAGAAATATTTCGTTTTGATACATCATGATGGAAGCGAAGAAGAGTTAAAAGAAGGAGGAAAACTAATAAGAGTAGAGCACTCTAATACACATGAATATATAAATCTGATCATCTAAAAGAAATTAGACGAAAGCTAAGAATAAATGAAATGGATTAGATAAGGAATCAATAAAATCATCAAAATACCAGAGCTTCTAAAAATGTTTTCCTGGAAAGAAATGGAAGAAAGAGTATAAGGAAGGAAGACTGTTAAATTTTCTGACTTGAAAAGAATTCTTGTGATTAAGCCTTAATTCTCACAGAAATTTAGAAAATGGTACACAGAAATATTGGAAGAATTTACTGAAGATTAATTGAAGTAATACTTAAAGTTTGTTTGGGGAAGAACATCTCTTCCTTCGGATTTGAATTCTTGTGAAAAGCATAAAGTTCTGAAAGTAAACGATAAAGAATAATTCCCAGTAGGGCACACCTGTTTCTTCAACATTGATGTTCCAGAGTATTCTTCGAAATAACTTTTAAAAGACAGATTGATGTTTGCAATGGAGAATACAGCCTAAATTGATGCTGATGAAGATCCTTGGGAAGATGAAGACTTTGAGGATGAAGATGATGATGAAGATTATTGATTTAGTTAACTCAATTTATTAATTACTATTTTCTTCTCTTCTCTATTTACTTCTTGGGGTTTTGGGGTTTTGGGGTTTTGGGGTTTTGGGGTTTTGGGGTTTTGGGGTTTTGGGGTTTTGGGG
>RRYO01000042.1:0-11347 GCA_006510565.1 Diophrys appendiculata
AAAACCCCAAAACCCCAAAACCCCAAAACCCCAAAACCCCAAAACCCCAAAACCCCAAAACCCCATTATGATTAATGCCAGGATTTACAAATAATCATTTCTCGTACACAAATTGTGATTCTTTGAAGTCTCCATCTATCATTTTATGAAGAACCGGGGAATGCCTCAAAATACATATAGGTACTTCAAACACTTTATCATCTGATGAAACAATCTTAACAAACTTATCCTCTTAATTCAAACTAGGATTATTCGACATAGCAGGCTCAACTAACGTAGATTCTTGCATATTCAATTTGGGTAAATTCAAATAACCCATTCCTACTTCTTCTTCCATTAAAATTTAATTCTAAATAAAATGGATACAAGATTTGCAATCTTCGCTATTGCTTTGATTATGGGTGGGATGGTGGTGGAGAGCGCTGTTAGATTGGATAACTGCTAGAATTTATGGTGTGATATTGGTGTTTATGATTGTTTTATACCTGAGATGAAGTAGTATTAGTTGTAGTTTTGGGTTAATATTGAAGGTGGAAAAATTGTTTTAACTAAGATTAATGATTCATTTGCTTATGTTAATGAATAAGACTTTGGATTTCATGAGAATTATTGGTTTTAAATCCTGGTTACTATTGAAGAAGAAATTGAAAATAAAGGATTGTCAATAATAAAAGTAATGAACAGCAATCTAATACCTGTTTAAGAAATCTAAATCTCTGGCCTTAACTACTTCTCCTGCAACAGCTTCTTCCTAATAAAAATCGAAGACAGAGCCAAACTAAGCACAATAAAATTCACATCCTCCTCGACCCCAACCCCACTCACCAGACTCACCCCCTCCTCCCTATTCTTCTCTTCCACGACCCCCTCCCCATCCTCCCTCTCCTACTACATCCCACTCCAAATAAACACCGACTTCATTATCGACGAATCTAAAATCACACAGTCAGGCTCTCCCATATCAAGGATTCCTATCATGGATGTAGTGAAAGTTTCCAAACCTGTGAGTTAGATATTTTTTGACTTTCAGGTTCCATAGAGCGAGTAGGAGTTTGGTAACCCAACTGGCTTAGGCTATTTGAAAATGAGTGAAGGGAATTTAATATTAGGAATTAAACCTTATGATTACAACAATTTGATTAGAAAAGAAGCTTTTTATATTGGCTACTGGATTCATATTAAAGAAATTAATTCTAATAGTGATTAGATTGTGGTATCTAATCCTTAAACTCAAATTAAATTAAGGTTTATTGATAACGGGATAAAATATCATAGAACAATTGTAGCAGAAAATCTTAAGCATTCTATCAATCATCAAGAATTTGACGGTTTAAATTAATGGAACTATATCATCTGGATGACATCAGCTACGGAATTTTATTCAATTTAATATACTTAATCATAAGTAAGCAAGTTAGATATACCTTTAACAGGCTAAATAAAATCTTCAATTTTTTTAACACCTGACACTACAATATTATTCCACCCAACGAATTCAATCTTCGCTCACTTTAAAATCCTCATATCCGAATACTTCCCTCCATAATTCTTTATAGGCACCCCAAACCCGATCACCCAATCCCCCTACACACCATACACCACTCTAGCATACTACAGTCTTAATAAAGGGTTAAAGTATGTTATGAATGAAGCCATTGGGTCCTATAACCCCCCAGTTGATATTTTATCTAATCATTATACTAATGAGTTTGAAGATCCACCCAATTTATGTAATAGATTTGATATTGTTTTAGGAATATGTGTTGATTATGATAAATTTATTTATGTCAGATTCACTTAAGATACAACAAATGTACTTAGGCTTGCAGCTCCAGCAACTCCGTCATCATAAAATTATTATATTTCTTTCGTTGCTATGTTTATTAGTGATTACATGAATTTTATGGAATTTCAAACTCAATAAGGTTAAATTATAGTAAAATATAAAGACTTAAGGATTAAAATTGAAAAGGATGGAGGGTAAACATTCGCAGCAGATTATGAATGGGATTTAAATAATGTTTTTAGGTAATATGTTATTCATTACAATACAGTAAATAATTTCATTAAAATCTATGTTGATTCAATTCTTTATGTTAATTTTTAAGAAGATATCATCCCATTTGATGCTATATACTTTCTAAGACTAGATGGTATAATTCATAGCATCGAAATTACTCCTACAGATAAAATATCTCTTGATTATATCTTTATGACTAAGCATTCTCGTAGAACAATAGTGCCTCAAGACTACTACGAAATATTCTAACTTCACCCAGACACCCCAACTGCATATCCTAATTCTCCATCTTAAATCTATGAAGCAGATATTATATACAATGGAGACGTTTAAATCTATTAATACCATTTCTAATATTCCCTTGAGGATAAATATTTCGATGGTGTTAATACAAAGCAGAGACCTTTGATAGTAAGGCATGATAATAGTATATCTGATAAATTGTTTGAATTTGAATAAGGGATTAAAGATTCGTTTACTTATTTTGTTTTTATGTATTTATAGAATACTAAGTATTTTAGTTTTAATTATAATTATGAAGTCAAGTTTACCAATGATGTTCTTGTATTTTAATGTGATTAAAACAGCAAAATCTTTTAAAATGACAATATCTATTAGGAGAAATGGATGGGATATTCTGTATCTTATTCATATTCAAATAATAATATAAGATTAGATATTGATGGATTGTATCAAATATTTGTTCTCAATGAATCTATTTCAGGTACATTATAATTTCAATCTAACTCAGCATACCTATATGGATTTAGATTCTATAAAGATTTAGTTCCTTTGCAGCTATTGAGAGGACTTCACTCTCAGAATTACAAATATGATTAGAATTTGCTAATATACATTTAATTTACATTTGATCCTGAAACATAAATTTCTCACTAGTATTTAAACATTGAAAAGTCAAATTCAATATAATTTAACTACATATCTAACACAATGTTCTTAGATTAAGAAATTCCAAGTTAACTAGACACCCCTGTCGTAACATGCACTGCTGGATATCACATGCTAAGGTATGATTGCGTTAAGATTAGGTATTTTGAAAGAGTTACTGAGGTCAATGTTGATAATGACATGGTAATGAAATTGCAGAGTGAGGATGTGGCGTTTAAGTTTTATGTGTATAAAAATTCGGATAAGGTTTATTTTAATCTTAAAAATACTTCTTCTGGTTTAAGTGTTATTTAAATTGAGGCTATTGGAGATTCATTAAGATTACAAAGGGAGTCTAAATAGGACAAACATCAACAAGGATTTGCTTTTTGGACAAAATGGGCTGAGATATATGTCTTTAAAGGAAAATCTACCTTCCTCAGCAGAGTAAAATAAAACTAAATCTCAACTGAAATAGAATCAATAACCCCATCTTTAATCTCTACAAGTATATACAAAATAATAACAAAAGGATACCTAAAGTACCTTCGCATTACTTTCCAATCACCCCCCTCTGGAGAAGACCCATTCTATACTCCACATTTTCTATACAGCTACTACTCCATCATGTTTGATTATTTAGAGGATACAACTTATGATGGGTATATGAGGGTTAATTTTAAGTTAGCGGATAAGTAATATGTCACTATTGCTAATGAGGGAGATTATATTGAGTATGGACCCGAGGAGGTCTATGAAGAGGATAGAATCTGGAGTAAAGCAGTATCGACTGCGTATTTCAAATCAGAATAGTAATTGACATCTTAGAATATTGGGTTCTCAATGTATTTCAAAATATAATACTTTAATGAGTAATACGATCAAAGTAATATGGAGACTTATCCTACAATTGTAGCTCCATTCGACAACCCTTACCCTAAAATATATTTCCGCGATGATGGTGTCCTAATCATGAAGGACCAAACAAATGATCTAACAATCGTCACTTACCATCCCAAAAAATGGTAAATCATTAGCATTCACGTTTAGGGTACTTAATATAGAGTCACGATTAATGATGTAGTGTTGATTAGTGAGAATCTAAGTGCTGGGTATGATAAGACCAATATGAGTTATGATTTGAAGTTTTAGAGTGCAGCTGTGTTTGTTTCTTAAGTTTAGTTTTATTATGTGAAAAATTCGACTAAGTAATATTTTGATAAATTGAAATTTGCTAATCAGGCTTATAGAATATAGTAGTTGATATTTAAGTTTGATTTCTTTTTCCCTATTGTGAACTCTGACGACTAGAATTATGTAATAAATTCCCTATCTCCGTCTATTTCTTAATATATTAATGAAATAACTACTGTTGAACTAAACAGTCTAGCAGGGTAAGAAATATCTCCTCTATGCAGATATTAAGGCTTCACCCAAAGATTCAATGGAGAAAAATGCATAGAGACAAAGACTTTAGGCATCAAAGGAAATCCAAATTGGGAACTGAAATTACCTCGAGCTGATGACGGAAGCATTCATTTCTCTGTGTGGGTTGTCGTTATTGATAGAGGAATTGAAATGGGCTTGTTTTAGATATTGGATGGAGCTAATGAAGTTAATTATATGCATACTTAATCGAATAAGTTTAAAGGAATGCATATTAATGGGGATGGCGATTTTATAGCTTCGGCAGATTCCACTGAACGATAATGGGTGTAATTAATTCTTTTTTATAATGAACATCAATGTATTTTCTATTTTAATGGTTAGAACATTCAGTCCACTTTATAATATGAATCATCAACAGAAAACTATAGTTATCTCAAAATAGGAGATGATAACAAAAGCTCATTTTATATTAGACATCTAGAATTCGGTACAAAAAACAAACAGACTTATATCTCTTCTAAGATAATATGGGACAACAACGAAATCCAAAACCCATTTTCTTCATTCATGTATGACTTCGCATTAGACGAAGGCTCTAACATGTACATCAAAAACTCCTACGACAACTCCTGGAACCAACTCCCTCGATCTAATCTCTCTTGGGTCTCTGTGGCTGTACCACCTTTCTTTGCTAAATGTGGACCTGGTACTTATTTCTCCTTTTTGTCGCAAAATTGTTAGAGTATTACTGAGCATACAGTTAAAGGGTTGTTATTGTAAAAATAGGAGAAATTAACTGTTCCTATGGTTAAGTTAAGAGTTTAAACTGTTACTGTCATCATGGCTTTATATCCATTGTAGTTTATATATTAGTTAGAGGATTTCATACAATTAAACCATGAATACTCTGATAAAATTTCAGGAATTTTACTTATGTAACCTACAAATAAAGATGGTATTAAGGGATAGACATAATGGAATTATTTAATCATGGAATTAGAAGACGATTAAATGAACTACAGACTATATCCTCATACCTAAATACATCTACAATTATAACATGAATTTCATTAATACGAAACTTTATCATTTTACAATTAAAATTATAGATTACTTTTAAGAAACTTAGCATTCATATCAGAAAAATATTCTCATGTTATATACACATAAATGCTGCATTAAGAAGGCTACGGATTCGGGTCTCAACAAGTAATATCTTACTACGAACTAATAAACGACTTCAAAGATTTAAAGCAATTAAACGATGCTTCCAGCTCAATTCCATTCATCGGAGGTTTCATTGAAGATAAAGTGCATCAATGCTAAAGACAATTTCTGTATCACAATGGGGAATGTGTTAAGAGTATTATGGTAGGGGTGTTTACTGAAAAGGTGGATGTTGGGTTGATGAAGGTGGGGAGTAAAGAGTTTACTATTGTGGTTGTTATGAGGGTTTAAACTTGTGTGGATGACTCTGTTATTTTTCAAAATGAGGTATTTCAGTATGTATGTAATTCTAACACTTTGAAAGTTTTATTTGAAAATGGTAATATAGTCATTGAAAAATCTTATAGCACAAACTAATTCACTTTAGCATTTGTTTCATGCACAAGATCTACATGCTTTATAGAAACAGGGGAAATACATTTAAAAATACCCCCTATCGAAGATCCTAATACACAATTCAATAAGAACACAAACACTCTAATTTACTAAACAAGCAGAATCTGTTCCTACTCGACATCAAAAACATACGCAGACACATACCACACATGCTTTGAATCTCCTCGTCTCCCTTCAAAACGACTTCATTATAGATTCTTTGATTTCTCGTTTGGGACATTAGTTGATCCAGTGAATTAGATTGATATTAGTTAAGGGTATGATGTTGTCTTGTTGGAAGGTTTTAAGGCTAATAATATAATGCCTCCAGGGGTATAAATTGATGATTAATATTACTAGTATGAGAATCTTGTGTCAACACTACGAAATGGGGATATTCAATAGATTACTATTAACTAAGAAAGATAATATACTATATCATTGTATGCTAGAGTAAGGAAAGGAATAAGTAGTGATAATGTTGAAATGGCTACTATATTTGAATCAGGAATATACCCAAGTATGAAACTTGATATGGGTTCTAAAATTAGATTATTTAATTTTTATGATATTTAAGAAGAAGGATTCTATTGGAGATTTGTTTAAATATCAGTAGATTTAGACGAACCAAAACTTAAATGCTACATTGACCAGAAATTAAAATTTGAAGGATCAAAAACATCCTTCAATAAGGATTTCCAACTATATTTTAGACTAGAAAAACAATCTCTAATCTCATCATTCTCTGTGATCTCCACTCTTCTCGTCTCATCTTCAACACCCTCCCTCTATTATTTCCACTCCCGAATCCCTCCATCAATATAAACCCTATCAACATACATCCCATTCAACAACTTCGATGCAGCATTAGATCACGTAACACAAAAAAGCATCGGAATGTAAATCAAACCTGTTGTAGATGATTTTGCTTTTGTATTATGTGATGTTGGTTATAAGATGGGGGATTATGGAGTATGTCTTCATGATAATAAGAAGTTGAGGCTCATTGATGGATATGTAGTAACTAATTTCAAGATGAAGCAGAAATTTACTATTGCATTATGGGCTCATCCTTTAGATCTTAGTTTAAATTAAATATCGTTGCTTGGTGCTAATGATAATTTCGGCTTAGAATTGATACCTTAGTCTAATGCTATTAAGGTTGGTTTGATGTTAAATCAAGGATTGAAATATTTTTAAACTGACAATGATTTTATAGAGATTTAATCATAATGGTTGCCTATAGCTGTTAGTTACTTATCAAACACTCTTTAACTAAATGCTAATATTGTTGGTTCTAAAATATTTGAAGTATTAGATCTGTTTAAACCAAACAATTCCTATCTAAAGATTGGATCAAGCACAATCCTTACCAACACTATATTTGGTAGATTACAAATACTATCCGAACCAATCCTAATCCAAGGCGAGCTAAACAATCTCTTATATCACCCGAACGACTACATTCTCGATGCCCTAGTTTTGTTTGAATTTGATGTAGCTAATAAAGATGTGAATATGTTTAGATATGGCGATGTGGTGTCGAAGTTGAAAGGGGAGTATTAGTGGGTAGTTCCAGACACGGAGTTGAGGGAATGTTATAGTGATCAGATATTTGATATTACCGGGAATGAGTTGTGCATTGATCCAGTTCCATAAAGAATTCTACTCAGTGAATCCAGCTCAGTTGAAATCTAATTCAAAAACACTAAAAAATTCATATCATTCTTCCTAAAATTCAGTTATTCAAACCTTCCTAATACAATCGAGATTGATGCAACTGTTTTTAAGCTTGTTCTAAATGAAGAAATAAATCTTTTGGTGTAAGATGAATAAGGGGGATATTTGACTGTTTTGAAGGAAATAGCGCAATAAACATCAGGTCCTCATGTTTTAACTTTTATTTTTTATTATTCACCGGAAAGAATACCTTATTATGTTTTCATTATCTCTAAATTAAATGGACATCGAAAATAAGAATTTAGAGGATTCATAGATACTAAAACTTCTAATTTAGGGATATGTGAATAAATAACCTATAATTAAATACTAGGCTCATCTATACTACAATCCTTACAAATCTCTAAATACCCATACGAATCATTCAACATGCTAAAAGGAGCACAATACAATTTATTCCCTTCTGAAATATTCCTATTCTGGACCAACTTCCAAGTTGACTACAAAGGATACTTCTACGATTCCACATCCCAGACCTACATTCAATACAACCAACAAAAAATATCAACCACATAATACATCGACCATAATTTCTGTGAGAAAGGTAAATCACTGGTGGGCGGGCTTTGTGTAGAATCATCATCAGGGTATGGATGTGCTGTATTGGTTGATAATAATAAATGTTTTGATTTAGACCCAGGATTAAGTATGGTTATTTTGAATAATGGGTATTATGCTTCAAAATGTACTCAAAATACTAGGTAAATTAGGGAGGATTATGAGTTTATTAATAAGTTTTGCTATCCTTGTGGAAATTTTTGCGATCATTGTATTGGGCCATTAAATGATAGATAGTGTTCTACTTGCAAAGAATACTTTGAAGAAACTCCAAATGTTAAAGCCTATTTGTATCAAAACCTTGATAAAACAGGATGCATAAAAAACGTTTGCGGAGACAGTATAACTCTAGGTTCAGAAGAATGTGACTCTGGAGAGTACTCTTGGCCCGACACATACCACGCAGCCTCAGGTTGTTCAACCCATTCCTGCGTTACCCACCCTAAAGCCATTTGCAATCTCACCCAACACGACGTGTACAAGGATAACCTAAAGTCAGTCTGCAAACCAAAATGTGGGGATGGGTTCCGAGTGACAAGGACAAATAATGACGAGCTGCAGGTGGGGGATGAGGAGTGTGATGATGGGAATCTTGAGGGAGGGGATGGCTGTAGTGAGTAGTGTTAGGTGGAGTATGGGTATGAGTGTGTTGGAGGAGATTTTCTGAATAAGGATGTCTGCTAGGAATGTAGAGAAGATTAATTTCAATATAAGGGGGGCTGTCTTGATGAATGTCCTGTTGGATATTTTGAGGAACAAGGGAATAAATAATGCTAAGAGTGTCCTAGTAAGGATTGTTATTGTATTGAAAGGGATTAATGTATTGCGTGTGCAAATGGGAAAGTCTTTCATTAAGGGTAGTGTTTGGAGGTATGTCCTGATGATTATTATGAGCTGTATATGAATTGTTATCCATGTTCTAAGACATGTAATAAATGCTAGTTATCTTTTTATAATTGCATTGATTGTTACCCTGGCTTCACAAAATCCACCATATCAGACGAAGAATCCCGCTGCGTCCCAATAGAATGCTAACCCAAAACATACCTCTCATTCTCAGACCCGCTAAACCCTACCTGCAAAGACTGCCCCTCAAACTGCATCACTTGTCCTAGCAGCACAGAATGCTCACTATGTGAAAGAGGATGGGTCCTCCTGGATGGCCTATGCTATAAATGCTCTGAATTAGGAGGCCTGTATTATGATGCTGCGCTGGATCGGTGTGTTGAGGTATGTGGAGATGGAATTTCCTTAGGGTAACATGATTGTGATGATGGCAATGTTGTCAATGGAGATGGATGCAATTATTTATGCTAAATAGAGAATGGCTTTGTGTGTTATCCAAGAGAGACATCTAATGATAATTAAAGCTTTCTAGCAAATAAGAAAGGAGATATCTGCATAGATATTACTTCAGTCTCATGGGAACTTGATTTTATTGATAAAGATAATACAATATAAGTAAAATTTAGCAAACCAGTAAAAGTTTAAAAAAATGCTATAATTGTTCAAATTAATGGATCATAGCTTGAATATACATTTACAGTTAAGTATGATGAATTAGAAGAGTATTAAGAACATCTCAAGATTAAGTTAGAAATGGAGAGTACGCTTTATGGGGGGGAGGAGGTTGTAGTGGAGGTAAAGGAAGGGTAAGTGGTAGATAAGAAAGGAGCTTAGTTATAGAATAAACCTTTGCATGGGTTATTGAATACACAGTTGAATTTAAGTGAGACTGAATAAATTGTTGTTTCTCAAAGTTAAAACACACTTGTATCTTTCTTTTTTGCATAAGCATTAGCATGGGTAATATCAAAAGCTGTCGACATCTCAAAACAATTCATATGGAAACTCCTGGGCTCAATGCAAATCTACTCCTACCTAATCTTCATAAACGTACAATTCCCCACCACAATCCTAACAATATTCCCATATCTGGACATAATAGTCCTCTACGCATCTCGTCGTTCAAACATAGTCGAAGATAAATTCTTCTCCCCTGTTTTAATAAAAGTGAAAGAATTCAACAAAAACTTCTGGATAAAAGATGTTAAATCAAGCTAGTTTTTGTTGTTGTATGGGTCGTGTATAACAATGTGGGCTGGTTTGGTGATATTCACTCCTGTCGCGATATGGGGGCTTAGACTGCTTACACATTATAAAAAGTGTAATGCTATATAAGGGTTGCTGAGAGGATTTACTTACAACAATTATATAAGAGCTCTTATTCAGTTGTATTTACCAACTTCTTTATATGCTTTTCTTAATTTGTATGATTTATAATTTGGTAATTATATGGCTGTTATGTATAGCTTTACTGCAATAATAGCTATGGTTGTTGTTTCATGTGCTCCTATTATTATAGCTAATTTATTGATTGGTACAACTAATTAAGGATTGTATACATTAGAGTTTAAATAGTAGTATGGTACTTTAATAGAAGGATTTAACTAAACAAACTCTAAAATAAAATCAATGTAATACCCTGTATTCTTCATCCGTCGGCTTATAAAAGTTCTCTCTCTAGTAATCTTAGCTGAGCATGCTCAAGCTTAAATAACTATCTGCGGTATTCTCTCCTTAGGACATGCATGGTGGATAATAAAGACTAAGCCATACGAAAAGAAAACCCAAAACTACCTCGCCATAATGGACGAAATCGGATACCTCCTCACTCTAATCTGCATCGAGACTCTCTACATCCTACGTCTAGGAAAAGCACACCAAAATTGGATCCAGTATTCAATGTTAGGAGTCGTCTTTTTTGTTATCGCTGCTAATCTTGTATTTACAATCTATACAATTTATTTGGCTGTAAAGAAGAAGGTATTAGAGAGGAGGTTGAGGAAGAATGCGGCGGGGAATTAGGTTGTTAATGCAAATGATAGTGTTAATACCACACAAGTTCCTGTTTTTGAGGTTTAGAATATAGAGTATCAAGCTTTTGAAGAAAATATTGATCCTATTGTTATAAATTCTGCATAACCTGCTAAAAAGAATAGATAAAGAAAACGTAAGCGTAATGGAGGCCATAAGATCCCTACAAAATTCCTCGAAACTCCTCCTAGCAACCTCCAACAATGATTAATTATTAATTTCTATCCTTTATAATTGGGGTTTTGGGTTTTTGGGGTTTTGGGGTTTTTGGGG
>RRYO01000043.1:0-11315 GCA_006510565.1 Diophrys appendiculata
ATCGAAGGTTTACTTAGCTGAAGGCGCTTCGCTAAATCTGGAATTGCGAGTAATTCAGTTTGATTTGGCTGATTTAGAATCTCAATTACTTCTTGAATATGATCAGCCCAAAACTCATCCAGGGTACTTCTGAAAATTCTGATTATCCAGAGCTTGACTAGCAGTAATTCTTTAATCTCGTTTTTCATAATAATTGAATATTATGACACAAGATTAAATCCTATAATTTTGGTAAGAAGGGTAATGTAAGTGTTGACTTACCCGAATAAATATTAGTCAAGGGGTCACTTAACGAGCCCCCTTTGACTAATAAATATTATTAAGATTTGCCGGATGTTAATCACCAAATAGAACCATTTTTAATGGTTTGTATTTGGTCAATTTAGACCTTAGTTCATCGCCTAAGTTCCTATGCTCAGACAATGTTTTATTAACATAATTTGGATCAAACTCTCGTGCCGTCGAACCCGCATTTACTTCATCTAAAATGAAATAGTTGCATAGTAAAAATGAGATCATACCAGAAATAGGAGAACCCTTTGCATCAACCAAAAACTCTTTCCTTTCTATGACAAAAAAGTAAAGAATAAACTCTTTCTTATTTTTCTTCACCGCTATCTGCTTTATCGGCACCTCACCTGAGAAAAATGCTTCCAGATCTGATTGACTCCCAGGCATGATCAAACCCTTCATAGCCTTTTTAAAATCCTTCTCCTCTTTGGTCTGAAAGTTAATTCTAAAAGGCTTGGCATAATGGGTCATTGGTTTTCTTAAATCACCAAGGAACATAGGATCTTCTATCAATCTCAAAATTTCATCCCTTTTATCCTTGTAGATAAAAGTATCAGATGTATAATCCAAATCTTCATCAGGAAGAGGAATACAGCCATCAAAAAAGTATTGCAACTGTGCTGCATCTATCTTCATGAAATCCTTAATCAAACTTTTCATTCCCTCAAGTTCTGGTTTGGTTTTATACGCCATTTGATAACTCAGAAATTTCTCAATAGGAATATCCGAGTACAAAACCTCATAAACAAAAGCATCTCGACATTCACTGTTGATATGTGGATGCGAGTCCATTTTCAAATCGAAAATGGTTTTCCACTCTGGAATTCCCTTCGGAAAGAATTGGTTACTGATTTTTGATCGCAGAACGTACTTGAAAAGATTTGTCTTTTCCATAATTAAAAAAGTTTAAATGTTTAAAAAATTTAATGGGCACTAAACGAAACCCGGTATTACAAAGAGCCTCCTAATAGCCAAAGGTTACACCTAAACCTTGAAATTATTTTTTAAGAAAAAACAGCTTCCACTTAATTGAATCGGCAATCAAGTATGAGGATTTAGATTTTTGTTGCATATTTATACATAATATGAATTGCCCTAAATGCCATAAGAATAATAAGAAGCCGTTGAGCCAAATAAATAAAAAGGGACGTATGGTAAAAAGGTGGGAGTGCTTGGGCTGTGGTCGAACCTCTACTGAAACAATTCAAAGCAAAAACATTAACAAAGCAAGAAATCTCTTTTTACAAGGAATGACTGCAAACAAAATTAGTGGACGAATAAATATTCACAGGTCTACTATTTTGAGATGGATGGAAGATGATCTAACCATCATTTTTTTCAAGATCAGGGTCATTCAGCTTCATCTTGAAGTAATAAGTAATAATGTAATTGCTACGGAACTATGTATAGCTGAATCTGTTGTAGAAAAATTTTTGAAAAAGATTTACAACAAAAAAATATTTGACCTTCCCAGAATTCCTTACACCAAACTGGTTACGAAAAAATCTACATTTGACTACCATGTTTTTTACCCTACTAATTATTACCCCATTTATTTGCAGATTCCAGATGGTCATTTACTGGTCGAATCTTTTATTGATCAACATACAAGACTACTAAAGAGTAAAAGAGCCATTCAGCTCTATATGGAAGGGCTTGACCCAATGGATATAGCTCATCTCATGGGCTGGGGATTGAACCATTTGAACAATCAGTTCAATTTAAAATTGATTGATCATATATGTACTTTAGCGAAGTATAGAAATGAAGATGAAATTGGGAATGAGTATGAAAAAAGTAAAAAAACTGTTAAGTACTCCGCTAAGGTGAAAACAAGTATTGGAGATATAGTCTGCACGAATGCAATTCTTAATCAAATATATGATTCATTCAGACCAACTATTCATCCTCATTAAGTTGCCATGTTTTATTCATTTCCTGCTTGAGTCTCTTTGGTGATGAAGTGACATACTTTTCAAAAGTAGAAAAATCACGATGGCCAGAAATGGCCATCACATCCCTTGGTGACATTTTATTAAGGGACAAACTCACGAACGTTTTCCTTCCAATATGCGACCTGAGCAATTCATATAAGGGGATGTTTTCAACCTTTTCTTTGTTGCCTTTGTATGTAGTGATTTCTCTTGGATTTATTAAACCCGCTACCTTTCCAGCTTCTTTGAGGAATCCATTAAAATTTTGATTGCTGATTTTTGGTAAATTGTAGTTGTACTTTTTGAGGATGAATTTTGAATAGTCAGTTAATGGTATTGAAATGATCCGCTTGGTCTTTTTCATCCTGATATTTATCATGTCTCCTTGAATATTATTAGAAGTTAATCTACTAAAATCAGAATACCTCATGCCGGTTGAACATGCCAGAATGAACATGTCTCGCACTCTTTCTAATCTTTTATTTGAAGAGAAATCGTATTTAAACAGCTGACTCAACTCCTCCATGGTAAGTGCTATTATTTCCGGTGAGGATTTTGGTTTGACGAAAGTTCTAAACTTTTCAAAATTGTTGTATCCGGATGATACTGTCCAACTAAGGTAAGTTTTGAGGAACTTAATTTGGCCACCTATCGTATTTGGGGATGAATTTAGCACATTGAAGAAATAGCCCACATATTCGTCATGAAAACTTTCATCAATATTTCTAAAATAAACCTTCCTGGGCCTATACTTTTCGAAGTTTCTCATGTGATTGAAAAATGACCGTATTAATCGCATGGAACGTGGGGAAACTCCTTGAGTATTCTGTTTGTAATCGAGATACTCATTTTCGTAATCAAAAAAATCCAGTTTGCTCGATCGTTGAGGTTTACATTTTTCAATAAAAGTGTTCTTTACTTCTTCTATTGTTGGCTCTATGTCTTTAAGCAATAACTGAATTTTTATATCTTCAATGCCTACCAAATGTTTTTTTAATAAATCGTTCAAGAATTTGGATCCTCTGTTTTTCCGGACTTCGCTTTTTTCGTCATTCCAATCTTCCGGGTTTATCATTTGGCCAGTTGAGAAATATGTGGTTCTGCTCATATGTGTATAACGAACATAGATGACACACTGACCTTTAATGTTTGCCTTGTTTCGCCTAATTACCAATGTAGTTCTTCCCATGTTTTTTTCTGACAAAAAAAAATACCGGAAGCCAGATGGTAACTACAAGGTATGTTAAGACTTACCCAAAATTTATATATAACACTATAGGTCAAACCAAATAGTGTAAAATGGAATAAAATGGGGACTTATAACAATTGATTTATATTTTTTCAGTTTCAGAGAGGATCACTAAATATCAACGAGTATCAAATATAAATCTCCTTCCGGATGCACCATTTAAATGCTAAAATGCCTCAAGAATTAATTCTTTGAGGCATTTTTTTATGCTCAAAAAAGCATTTTTGACCCTGATAAATTTAACTGGACAGTAAACCAAGCTTGAAAAGTTGAAATTTATGCAGTATATCTCCATGAGGGGCAAAAGACTACTTCGCTTGTGGGGCAATCAGGAAAAGTGGAAATTGGTCAGGCGCCATCAGAAAGGGAAAAGGATTGGGTGGTATTGTTAAAGGCCTTATAAATCTCTTAGAATAGGAAGTAATCCTACATTTTAGAACGCTGGTAATGCCTTAGACAAAAAAAAGGTACTTTGGACGATTTTGCTACTTTTCAAGACATCCAAAACTATAAATTGAGACAATTTTAAGGCGTCAAATACTGAACTAGCCATTACTTAATGGCTGGCAGATGGTACAGGATGACATTTTATTGTTACATACTTAAAATTGTGGGTTGGCAGTTAATTGCCAACAAACAATAACCAAATAATTATAATAGAAGAATTGCTATGCTATTGAGAATTGCACAAATTTCACTTTTTATTATCCTAATTGGGGTTCAGGTACAGGCTAAAAATGAATCACCTTCAAGTCAGGGATCAGACCGCCCTAACATCATTTTCATCCTTACAGATGATCAGCGATGGGATGCTCTGGGCTATGCAGGCAATCCGCTGGTGTCCACCCCTGAAATGGATAACCTTGCTAAATCAGGAGTGTACTTCAAAAATGCGATGGTGACTACTCCGATTTGTGCTGCAAGCAGGGCCAGTATCTTTAGTGGTTTGTACGAGCGTACCCATGCTTATAATTTTCAGACAGGTGCTATAAAAGATGAATACATGAAAGTAGCCTATCCGAGGTTGTTGAAAGAGTCGGGCTATAAAACAGCATTCTATGGCAAATTCGGTGTGAATTACGCAGATAAGGACAAACTCTTCGATGAATATGAAGAGTATGACCGGGCCAACCAATTCAAGGACAAGCGTGGGTATTTCTATAAAAAACTGGGTGAAGACACCGTGCATTTGAGCAGGTACACCGGTCAGAAAGCCCTGGATTACCTGGAAAGCGTTAATAATGATCAACCTTTTTGCTTGTCGTTGAGCTTCAGTGCCCCTCATGCCCATGATGGTGCTCCAGAGCAATATTTTTGGCAGACGACCACTGATCCATTGTTACAAGGGGTAGAAATACCGAAAGCAAATATTTCTGATGACAAGTATTTTGAAGCCCTTCCTAAGCCAGTCAGGGATGGTTTCAACCGACTGAGATGGGGGTGGAGATATGATACCCCGGAAAAGTACCAACATAGTGTAAAAGGTTATTATCGAATGATAGCAGGGGTGGATTTGGAGATCACTAAAATAAGGAAGCAACTTGAGAAAAAAGGGCTGGATAAAAACACGGTCATCATTTTGATGGGCGATAATGGCCATTTCCTTGGGGAAAGGCAATTGGCTGGAAAGTGGCTCATGTACGACAATTCTGTACGCGTGCCTTTGATCATTTATGATCCACGCGAAACAAAACACCAGGACATTGAAGAGATGGCCCTGAATATTGATGTGCCGGCAACAATGCTGGATTTGGCAGGGGTGAAGCAGCCAGAAACGTGGCAAGGAAAAAGCCTAATGCCTATTGTATCCGCGCAGACAAAAGATTTAGATAGGGATACGGTATTGATCGAGCACCTTTGGGAATTTGAGCACATCCCTCCAAGTGAGGGGGTAAGGACTTCAGAATGGAAATATTTCCGTTATGTCAATGACAAGTCTTCCGAGGAACTTTACAACCTGAAAAAAGACCCAAGGGAAATCAAAAACCTTGTTGGAAGTAAAAAATACAAGGAAGTATTGGCCAAGCTAAGAAGAAAGACCGACGAATTGATTTTGGAATTGGGGGATGAATCCACCGTAGCTCCAGACCAGCTTACCGTTGAGTTTATAAGAGAGCCGTCAAAAGTAAAAGTAATTGACCCAACACCAGAATTTGGATGGCGTGTGCCTGATGGAGCAGTATTTCAGTCTGCTTATCAAATATTGGTGTCCGGGTCGAAAGAAAATATAAACAACAACATAGGTGACGTGTGGGACAGTGGCCAGGTAAGGTCAAACAATTCATCCAATGTGAGCTACAAGGGCAAGGCTTTGCAAATTGGAAATAAATACTATTGGAAGGTGAGGTTATGGGACGAACACAATCGTTTGGGCAATTATTCAAGGGCCCAGATGTTTCAGTTGGGAAGTGCAGAAGGGGAATTGACCACAGCTAATTTTTATCAAATTGAGAGGATCAAACCCACAAGAATAATTGAGAAGTCCAAAGGTTCTTATTTTATCGATTTTGGAAAAGATGCCTTCGCCACTTTGGAGTTCAATTACGAGGCAGCTACAAATGACTCACTGACGATTAGAATTGGGGAGGACCTGGAAAACGGCCAGATCAACAGAAATCCAATTGGAAACATCCGGTACCAGGAATTGAAAGTGGCTGTAACACCGGGTCAAAGCAATTATAAATTGTCGATCAGACCGGATAAAAGAAATACCCTTCCAGACAAAGCTATCGCCTTGCCAGATTCTTTTCCAGTGTTGATGCCATTTAGGTACTGTGAAATTGAAAATACCAAAAGCACGATTACAAAAAATGACCTGACACAGGTAGCTTACTTCAACTACTTCGACTACAACACAAGTGGTTTTAGCAGTTCGGATACTGTCCTAAACCAGGTTTATGATTTGTGCAAATATTCGATAAAAGCAACGACTTTCTGTGGCTTGTATGTAGATGGAGAAAGGGAGCGCATTCCCTATGAGGCAGATGCTTATTTGAATCAACTGAGTCATTACACCACAGACAGGGAATATGCCATTGCCCGCCGGACGATAGAGTATTTTATGGAGCATCCGACATGGCCTACAGAGTGGCAGCAGCATGTGGCCTTGTTGATTTATGCCGATTATATGTACACAGGCAATACTGAACTGATCGAAGAATACTACGAGGATTTAAAACACAAGACCTTGTTTGAATTGTCAAATGAAGATGGTTTGATCACCTCAGAAAAGGTGACCCACGAATTCATGTTGAAATTAGGTTTTAAAGAAGGTTATAATAAACCGCTGACTGATATAGTAGATTGGCCATCTGCAGGGTGGGGTGGAGACCCAAATAATAAAGGGGAAAGGGATGGTTATGTTTTCAAACCATATAGTACTGTGATCAATTCCTTTTTCTATGAAAATATGCGGATCATGTCTGAGTTTGCCCAAATTCTTGGAAAGACGGATGAGGTGCTCGATTTTGAATACAGGGCAGCCAAAGTAAAAAAAGCTATCAATGAGCAGATGTTTGATAAAGAGAGAGGCATCTATGTGGACGGGATTGGCACAGACCATGCCGCCCTTCATGCCAACATGCTGCCACTTGCGTTTGGCATTGTACCCGATGAATACATCGGTTCAGTGGTGGAGCATGTAAAGTCTCGTGGAATGGCCTGTAGCGTATATGGGTCTCAATTCCTGATGGATGGCTTGTATAATGCAGGGAAGGCAGACTATGCCCTGGAATTGCTGGCCAGCACAGCCAAAAGGAGCTGGTACAACATGATCCGGGAAGGCTCTACCATTACCATGGAAGCCTGGGACAATATCTATAAAAACAACCAGGATTGGAACCATGCCTGGGGTGCAGTACCCGCCAATGCGATACCGAGAGGCCTTTGGGGGATTCAGCCAAAAACGCCAGGATATGGTGTCGCCAGAATCAGGCCGCAATTATCAAAACTGAAACATAGTGAAATCAAGGTACCAACACTGCTGGGAGAAATAAAAGGCAAGTACCAAAGAATTAGCGGTCAGTTGCAAACCTATAAGATCGAATTGCCTGCAAACATGCTTGGTGAATTTGTCTTGTCTGGAGCGGGAGGTAGTGTGGTTACTCTTAACGGTGAAAAAATTAACTCAGCTTTTGGTTCAATTCGCCTGGGTCCTGGTTTGAATGAAATAAGGGTAAAAGTGAATTCTTTTTAACGCTTGCAAGCTATTGCCACAAAGGAATTGCCTTTGTGGGAGCAGACAGTACAGGAAGAAGAATTTTGGAAAATGAAATAATTCAAGTTATATCTGGAAGCGTAGGTCAATTCATTGGCATTTCAAGCCCCATTTAGGAGCTTGGCTTAAGGTTCTAATTTTTTGCGAATGGTCGTAGGATATTTTTTGCCAAAGGGCTCAAAATATTTTCCCAAAAGGTTGAAAAATAAATAGCCCTTCATATCTTTGCACTCCGTTTAGCCAAAAGGGCTAATAAATGCGAAAGTAGCTCAGCTGGTAGAGCGCCACCTTGCCAAGGTGGAGGTCGCGGGTTCGAACCCCGTCTTTCGCTCCAATTGAGTGTGAGAGTGTATGTGAGTGAGAAGGTGCAATAGCATCGCGCATACACTTTTTTTATGCACTTATCTGAAATTTTCCCGGAACAGTAGTAGAATAAAATCAATAAAGGGAGAATTTTGGGATAAAGAATTACCATGCCGGAGTGGTGGAATTGGTAGACCTGTCTGCCGACAGGCAGGCACGCAAGACAAGTCTTGCAAAGCCTAGAGCTAGCATTGGAGTTAGCCGCTAATTGAAAAGTTTATGCCGGAGTGGTGGAATTGGTAGACACGCAAGACTTAAAATCTTGTGACCTTCGGGTCGTGCGGGTTCAAGTCCCGCCTCTGGTACAAAAAGCAGCTTTCGGGCTGCTTTTTTCGTTTCCCATTGTTTTTTAATCCAGGAAGTTAAGGTCAAGCAATATTTCTGCAGCTCAATTGCATCGCACTCAGAAAAGTGCCACGTGATTTATAAAATTTCCTTTTATAACCCTAGTTGTTTTAAGTGTTGCGCAGCACACTTGAAACATACTAATGGGCAGTAGTGTCTGTGACACGGTGTAAAAGAATCTCCGTTCTTTCAGGTCTTCCGGAGGATGACTTGAAAGTAAACAATGAAAGGAAGAGACTCTGTCTCAGTGATAAACCATTGTAGTGATTATATTTGACCCTATGTCAGCCTATAAGTTCAATGATCCTGATGGGATTTATTTTGTGACCTTCCCCGCTGGCTCTAGTAGGATTAAACAAAAGTAGTGGCTAGTTCGAGCCCTCCTACGTGGGGCGGACATTGTAATTTGGACTTTATCCCGATGAAAAACCGGGACAGGCTGTCCTAGAAGTCAAGAAATCCTAATCATAGTAAAGTGGCTGGGATTTTTTATATCCTATGTATCCAAGTATTGGGGTCTTCACTGCTATGGAAGATTGCTTCCACGAACACGGTATTGTTTTCTTCATCGACACGGTAATGTGCCATGACCGAGAAAACGGGAATAGGCAGAAAGCGAATATCATCGTATCTGACTTGATAGTGCAGGGCTGATTTGTTGAGTTTTTTGAGAGCAGCTTTTACAGTCTTGACAAAGCGCATGCCTAGTTCGTCATTGCCTGTTTCCCTTTTGTAGTGGTCTACGGTTTTTTGGATATCAAGATAAATCTGTGGGTTGTACAGGACTTTAAAATTACGCCCCACTAAGCGTTTTTGAGCTTTTGTTCGACTTCTTTCCAAGTGAGGTATTGATCTGTTTTGGTGGTTTTTATGCGCTTTCTGACTTCCTCCTTTTGCCACTCAGGGACAATGTAGGCTTCCTGCTCTATGTCCTGGTACTTGGATTTGAGTTTGTCCCATTCCTGGATGGGGATGTATACCCCGGTGGTTTTACCTTTGTCGTCTGTAATGTATTGTAAGCTCATATCAACAATGTTTAAGAGGCATAGGTCTGCGTTTGGCTTTGGCATCTCCATGAAAAGCATCCATTAGTGCGAACTCTCATCGAACCCGAGGTTGTGAACAAGTTCAATAAAAAACTTGTACTTACTGTCGGGTAGGTTTAGTGTAACCTGTTTCATAATCAAAACGCAAAAGTTGCTTGACGTACTGCTGGACAAATATACCGATTCTTCGAAATGTAAAGAATGCCCGTGGGTTTAAATTCAGGTTCGCATTCTTTATTTCTCAACCTAAAGGCAGCACATTTGAAACATACAAATGGGCAGTAGTGTCTGTTGACACGGTGTAAAAGAATCTCTGTTCTTTCAGGTCTTCCGAAGGATGACTTGAAAGTAAACAATGAAAGGAAGAGACTCTATCTCGGTGATAAACCATTGTAGTGATTATATTTGACCTCATGTCAGTTTATAAATTCAATGATCCTGATGGCGCGGATTTGTAATCCGTGACTACCTCGATGGTGCTAGTCTTCGAGCCAGGCCAGTGCGGTGGCGAGACTTCAAGTGCCAGAGACTATTCGGGGAAGAAAGGGCTGCTGTTACTCAAAATGATAGCATGAGTGATACCGTGTCACAGACACTGGTTTTCATGGTTGGTTTTAAGTGACCCTTCAGAACACTTAAAACAACAAAGTATTCTTTAACCGACAAATCAAAAACTATCCCAAGATTTATTCTGATATTTAAACTGACTAAAAGTCAATGACCAAATTCTTGATTTGGTATTATTAAGTCATCTGCTAACTCTAAGTGGCTTTTTTCAAATCCACTCCTCGAGTAGTTTTTGTATTTCTTTCTTCGAAATGGAGTCTTTTTCACCTTTGTTGTAGATGGAGAGTAGCAAGACAGTTTCTTCGTTGAGTCGTACATATGTGATGATCCTTGCCCCACCAGATTTTCCTTTACCTTTTGAAGATATAGTCATCCGAATTTTATAGACATCATTACCAAGAGGTATTCCTAGTGTAGGTTCTTCAGAGAGTTCCTGACTTAGTACTTCAAGTTCAGTTTTTAGAGATTGGTATTTTTTGGATAGGCGTTTGGCTTCTTTTTTAAAATTGTCAGAAGCAATAATATTAAAGTTCATTAAGCAAGTCTTTCAGCGGAGTGCCTTTCATTTTACCTTCTTTGTACAGTTTCATTTCTTTGAATCCTTGCTTGAGGTTGTCCATAATCTCCTCCTTAGAATCGCCATCAGAATCGACTTGTACGAAATCGAAATTTTTGACTAACTCCATGAAGAATTGGAATTTACCATCTTTAATATTTAGTGTGACCTGTTTCATAATAAAAATTCAAAACCTGCTTGACGGACTGCTGGACAAATATACCGATTCTTCGAAATGTAAAGAATACCCGTGGGTTTAAATTCAGGTTCGCATTCTTTATTTCTCAACCTAAAGGCAGCAAACCTGTTGTTTTAAGTGTTGCGTAGCACGCTTGAAACATACAAATGTCCAGTAGTGTCTGTGACACGGTGTAAAAGAATCTCCGTTCTTTCAGGTCTTCCGAAGGATGACTTGAAAGTAAACAATGAAAGGACGAGACTCTGTCTCGGTGATAAACCATTGTAGTGATTATATTTGACCTCATGTCAGTCTGATGGCGCGGATTTGTAATCCGTGACTACCTCGATGGTGCAAGTCTTCCAGCCAGGCCAGTGCGGTGGCGAGACTGCAAGTGCCAGAGACTATTCGGGGAAGAAAGGGCTGTTGTCGCTCAAAATGATAGCATGAGTGAAGCCGTGTCACAGGCGGGCTCCTACGCCCCCCTGGTCTTAGGTGTGCCGAGAAGTAAAGATCGGCTGAATATATAGTTCTTTACATGCTGTAATTGAGATGGTAGTAGGTCTACCG
>RRYO01000044.1:0-11186 GCA_006510565.1 Diophrys appendiculata
TAATCAATGTACCTTCTAGCAGCCACATTATCTAGAGCATTAGCGACGACAGTTTAAGATTTAAAGAAATCTTCAGTGTAAATATGAGCAGTATCATTATGAATCTTATCTAACCTAGCTGAAATATTTGACTTAATATCAGGATTCATTTAAGCTGCTGCAGCAGCTGCAGTAATACTCTTAGGTTTTCTTAAATGCTTCTCTCTAAAGAGGAATTATCTATTCAAATTAGAAACTTCAATTACATCAGGATCAGTCAATGTAATCTACCCACTCTAATTCGCTCCAATACCCAACATAGCGAAATTCTTAAGCAACTCACACCCAATGGCTCCTGCACCGATCATGAAAACTTTTGATTGTTTGATTTAAGTAAGGAGGTAATCTCCAAGCATTAATTCCATTGATTTGTATTTGGACTGTTGCTTGGGTTCTGTAATTGTGTCTTTTAGTACTTCAGAAACGTCGTAGAAATAGTTTTAATGGATTGGAATGAATTTATGAGTTATAGCTTTTACTATTTCTTAAGTTACAACACCACCTATGAATGCTGATAGAGGTGCAAATGAGGCTCTTCCTTCTGAGTATTGTCTAATTGTCATAAATTTGGTAACATAAGCCTTTACTTTATCATCTTATTCTATTTCTGCAGATTTTAAGACTTCATTAAGTTCTTCTTCTAGCTAGTTCTCATACTTGAATGTTTCATGATGATATCCGATGAACTTCCATAGCTACTTAAGTACATCAAAATCTCCCATTTTCTCAAAATCACATATGCACAAATTAGGATCATTCGCATCAGCTCCTTCCTTATTAAATGAGGCAAACTTAAGCGTCTTAGCGACCTTAACTTATTTTCCAATACCACCTTTAACATAGGGATTCACCGTATACCCTTCAATATCATTAACATAAAACGAATTTGGATTTACCACAGTAATCGATCTAATCTACCCATTAATAGATTCCCCATCTTTGTTAGTCAACCCAACGACATCCTTGATCTCAATCTGATCTCCATCTTCGAATTTGTGTTTGGTTCCGTCGAGGAGAGTTATCAGTGCTTTCTCTTCTTGAATGTCGATTTACTTTATGAGGACTTCTTGGAGTTCCTCTCCGTCTTTGTCTGCGATTTCAAATGAATCTCCGAAATCATTGAATACGCGGGAATAAACACCCATTACATTAGCTATTATGAAATGGATTCCAAGGGTGTGGCAGAATTCAGAGATATCTGTTAATAGAGTATTATCGTAGGTGTCGGTTAATACTACTACGTTGTATCCTTTTAATATTTCAGTAAATTCGCTTAGTGGTTTGCTTGATGTATCTACTTTTACATAATGGTTTAGTTGTTAAATTTGAGTCAAGCATGCTTCAGCTCTGTTTTTACCTATAGAACTTTCCGATAGGAAGAACTGTCCATGTAAATCCCATTAATTGGTTTCTTTGGTATCATGAAGAGTCATTGATTTACATCCTGCTAAAATCATATTTTTAGAAATTTCAACACCGAGTGGTCCAATACCTGATATGAATATCTTAGCATGAGCTTGTTTCGCAACTGCTTCTATTCCCATAGCACCAATGTAGCGAGACCATCTATCTTTAACTTTATCATCATTTATATTCATTTCTTGATCAGTAACTGTTGTAGTTTCATCATAAGTTACATCAACATCTCCTAAATCTTCTCCTTTAAGTTATGTTCCTACCTTCTCTTCTTCCTTAATTTCTTCTTTACTCTCAGAACTTCCAATATTAGCTTCTAATGTTTCTCCAACACCAGGTGGTTCTAACTTATTAAGCTCAATCTCCAATTCTTTAACCTCCTTCACAAGTAGATCCTCATATGTTCCTTTATTCTAGAATTACTATGCCCATGTATAATTATGATCATACACTAGCCCTTAATAAGTCGCTTCAATAGTTTTAGCTCTATTAACCCATTCATTTACTTCAGCCATGATTTCATCTTTCTTCACCCAGAAGTGTCTTCGGATTACGTCTTCGAATCCAGGGGAGGGGTTTTTGAGTTACCCAATCATTGCGAATTTCACGTTTCCGTATCTCACAATGTTGCTGTACCCTTCATTCTTTTTATCACCTTCAGCTGTTCCCATTTCGTGTTCGTATCCAGGCTCATTGAAATATACCTCTTCACTCATGATAATAGCTTGAATTGACATTAAGACTTGTAGAATAGTTGAGAACTTAGGATCCCAGTTTTCTGTTGATTACCCTCTCCATGTACCTAACAGAGATAGGCACACTTTACCATTGTGATATAGATTCGGGTTGAATCTTACTTGAGCGCCTCCAGTTGTCATCAATGTGCATTTGGGGCTCACGTTAGGGTATTGGTTCTCGAAGAATAGGTCGTATAGGAATGCACCGTGAGCATAAGGGGTTCCACTGGCTCCCATAATCATTGCTTTCATCATGTCGACTCTGTCGTTGTCTACTCTTACGAATATAGCGTTCGTGTGTTCGTTAGGAAGCGAATTTGAGAGGTCTGCTATTTCTTGAGCTAGTCTAACTAATTTAGATGTAGGTGGGTTTTAGTGGTTATTTGACATATCTGCATATTGATGAGTATAGCCACCAGAAGTGTTTTTCATATTCATATAGGAGAATCTTAGATCTGAACATAAATATTTATATCTATCAAATAAGCTCATGGCCATTAAATCTTGAGAAATTGTTTACTTTTTAGCAGCCTTAACTGCGTTTTAGACAATCTTGTTTGTTTCTTTAACTTTCTAAGCTAAATCTTTAGGTTTCTTAGACTCTTCTGAATCTTTATCTTTCTCTAATGCTCCAAGGAATATCTATCCTAAATTGTCTAGTTTATCTAACAACTGAGACACTGATTCGGTTTGTTGAGGCTCATACATAGGTCCAATATCCATCAAACAATTCACTAACATTGAATGCTCAGCCATCACCTAAATAAATTCAAGATAAGAAATAAACAGTTCATATTCTTTTGCCATTTCTAAAAGTGAACCTGATCTGAGAGCATTTTCAAGTACAGGAAGTAATGAGCTTTCTTGAATTAAATCAATGATTTCCTATGGAGTTTTCCATTCTTTAGGTCTAACAACATTCTTGATGATATTAATAATGTTGGAGATTTACTAATTCCTAGCTTCTTTATTCTTTAAATATTTAGCTACATCCCATACTTCTCCAACTCCAGTTGTATAACCTACTCCTTTCTTTTTGACTTTCTTCTTTGCAGCTGATGTAACTGGATCTTCAGGTTCTTTTATATCTATTGAAGCGGTGTCAATGACATCACCTCCTGCCGATTTCTAAGATTTAGATTCCTCTTCTTTATCCTCATCAGTAGTAACTCTTTTCCTTCCTTTATCTCCTGTCAACTACCCAACTCTCTCAATAAATCTCTCCAAAGTACCATTCTTTATTGCTTCGTCTCTTAGTTCAAGGGAATCGAATTTTTGGAATACTTCTGATACAATGCTGTATGAATATTTCACCATTTCGGTTTGTTTTTATTCCCATTCAGATTGAGCTTTTTCGTTTACTTTACCGTTTTCTTGCATTGATTCTTTGTCAGGTTTGCCCAAAAGGAGTTCGATTAAGAGGTCTTTTTTGTCTTTCTCTTTGTATAGTAGTTAAAAGAAGGTTGGTAATGTTGAGAATGATTTGACTTCAAGTAACCACTATGCCCATACCTCACTTAACTTCTAATTCTTCCATTCCTTAACAGAATTTAGTGAAGCCTCAATCAAATCCATAATGCCTCCTTTCTATTCAAACTTATCTAATATCCCCATAGAAGGAACAAAAGTACCAGCATCACTTGCTGTATAATTAGCTCCTCTTCCCGAGATCTACAACGAAACGATAGCATCGCCTTGTTCTTAACAATACTCAGATAAATCAGCTATGGACTTTTATTGGGATACTATTTCTCTTTATGAGTATAATGATTGTGGTCCTCCGAGTATGATCATAGAAGTTTAACCCAGAGTCATTGATTTTGGGATATTGAAAAGCACATTGTGGATGAAGTAGCTCAATGGATGGTTTTTAGAGTGATATTAATTAGACAGATAGAGTTGCTTATCTCCACTAATCGTGTTTTCAGCCTTTTGGTTGAAGTTACAATGCCATACTTCATATGATTGGATCTGGATTTATGAGTAGAATGATAGCTAGTTTGGTTATTCAACGCATTTCATGTCATAGATGTTTCCACATGAATGATTGAAGTCTTTAGACCATGATATCAAGAAGAAATCTCCACAAACGCTAAGAGCACCAGAGTTTTCATAATCAGTGTAGATATATCCAAATGGTTTATTGTTGAACATTGTGAAATGAAGTGGGGAATCTTCTTAATAGTAGAAAACGAAGTTTGATTCGTTGAATGGGATTTAGTAATCGAATTCTTGCATCCAGCTTGATCCTAAATGAGGAATTGGTGGTGCACAGAATCCTCCAAAGACCACCTCTTTATTCCCTTAAGTTTGTAAATTACATTTAAGAATATGGACAGTGTTAGACTTATCTTCCACAGCTTCTACAAACTATTTAAACTTCTGTGTAGATATGGTAGGATTCTCATTCTATTAGAATATCCTCTCCCATTTGCAAGTAGTAAATTTATCAAAATCATCATACCTAGGTTGGAGATGATCCTTAAACATTCCCATAAAGGCATCTTAGTGTTTCTGAGTCAACAATTCAGTAGGCAACATAAACCTCGACTAAGGTTTTTAGTTAGCTGTCTATGAGGAGTCAGGGGTGTAGTAAATGGAGTATAAGGGGGATTCAGTGTCGAGTTTTGTTATTGGGGATGCGAGGATCGGTTTAGGGCTCTCTTCTATTACTGTGATTTCTTCTTTTTTCTCTTCTCTGTCTGGTGTTTTAAATTCGTCTATTTTTTGAGGGGGTTTTTCTGCTGAGGTTTGGATCTTTTCTTTGGATTCTTCGATTTCCTCGATTGGTGTATCTGGATTGTGTACTTCTACAATTTTTTAGATTTAGATAGGTACTGTTTGCTCAGAATGCAATAATGGCACAATAACGAGATTAATAAACTAAAGGTCAGAGCATTAACAAGCTTTTTATAAATCTGTTTTAAGAGTTGCACTCATTTCTTCTTCTAAAGATTCATATCCACATACCAATTCTTTAATAATAACCACAATCTAATTAACCTAATCTTCAGTGAACTCATCTCTAAGTAATTTCCCTCCTTCTGCGCCATCAATCAACAATCTATAGATATTCTACCCTAGATTTTTCTTGCTGAATGCGTTCTTTACTATAGGTCCTTTCGAGCAATTGTACCAGAACAAGATAAGACCGTCTAACAGTTGGATTTCATCTGGCTTTGATTGCTTTGTAAGAGATTTTAATGATCGTAGTAGTTCATCTTATAAAAATTCGTGAGATATTATTATTTCTTGGATGTCTTAGTCGTAAGCACTCAATATTGACAACAAATGGAAATGAGAGATTGCTTCTATAGTTATTTTTTTAGATTCTAATGTTTGAATGCACCAATCTACTGGTAATACGTATTTGTTTTTAAATTCTCCAGGTTAGTAGAATAAAGCAACTAAGAATTTTATTACTCTTTTTGTTACAGTTTATGAAGTACCCATTAATCTAAGAAGGTTGTTAACATCGGGGACTGTAAATTTCATTTCTTCGCCTGTAGCGTGACTATGTGCACGGAATTGCTTAGTCCATACAGATAATAAGAGAGAAAATGTTTCAATCTACTCTTTACTTTAAGATGTAATTTAATCGAAATCTTATTGAAGAACATAATCTTTAATTTGTCTAATTCTTGAAATAACATATTATTTTTTGGAGCTATTAATAAGATCTCCAATGAATTTGGCATGTGATCTATCTGTCATAACCCTTAAGAACCTTTCAAGTATCCACTCGGCCATTTCATCATTCTTAGCACAGATAGCCAAGAGCAAAGGTTTAATCAACTAAGGCATATCAATCAAAAGTGACTAAATATTATCAAACTATCCTTTAATCTTCTCAATAACCTGTGGCTGCTTCGCGATCAACTCGAATGTAGAGGAGAAGTTTGAGGAACAGAAATATGATAGGATTTCTAAGGTGTTTTCTTTTTGGGTTTCGATTAGGAGTGGGGAGAGTTTTTGTGGGCCTGAAAGTTGGACGCCGGTTACGCTCAAGTAGCTGAATGTGTACGCTTTTGTTTTGGATAAGTTCGATGTGTAGATTGAGTAGTCCAGAAGTGTTATCATTGGTCTTCGAACACGGAATGTTATAAATGAGGCTTTCTTTGGTTTTAATGAGAGAAGTTTCTCCTCTGTTGTCTCACATTCTTGAGAATACTACTAGAAATTAGCCCCATAGACAGTAACAGAATTCATAGAATAGCCAGGATCAAATACTTAATTCAATTTAGCTCTCCAGTCAACCTTATCCTTCCCCATACCACCTTCAATAATAAAACTGGAAGGCAAATACTAGCAATCCTAATCATATTGACTCCAATTGTAGATCATACCAACTTGTACTTCAGAGATGTCAACAGGCTATGCGAATGAGAATTGCATAATGTATTCGTAACAATGCTCGTTCTTTAACATTTTCCAGATTAGTCTGTTCTTATTTCCGTTTTTATTTAGAGAAAAGTCTTAATTCAAATTCTAATTATTCTCAAATGTATCAGTAGAATGAACCAATTTCATAGATCTTCCGAATTCCTCTAATTAGAACTTAGCTAAAGTTAATGGTTAAACATCTGCTTTCTTTTCTTCAGCATTGTCTGTTGAAGCAAGAGCACTTCCTTTATTGTTATCTTTCTCATGATCTTTATCTTAAACTATACTCTAAAATAGATACTCTTCAAATTCACTATTTCCTCCTTCTTAATCATCTTCACTTTGCACTACTTCTTTTTCCTCTTCATTCTTCTTAGGAGTAGACGAGCTCCCACTACTATCATTAGTACCTGCTACATTATTAGAGAAAATCCTATCGAGCAGAAAATCAAATCCATTCAGCTGAGTCAGGAATTGCTGTCCGATTTCGTCGTTTGTTACCCATTCCTGGAATTTCTTTAGGAATAGTCTGTTGCAATTCTTTTAGATGTAGACTAGTCTTTCGTTTGACACTGAGTCGACGTTTTCGATTGCGAATTTGTCGATTTAGGTGATGCATTTGAGTAGTGTTTCAAGCATTTTGAATAAATGCGTGTTTGATTCTTTTGCTAAATTAGATAGGAATGTTTCTAGTTCTTCTTGAGTGCTTAACATTGAGGATGCAGTTGCTCCAGACTTTACTTTATCAGTGAAATAATTATATACAAGCCAATGGATGAGTTTAGGTAATGAAGGAATTTCAGATAGTTCTTTAAAATTATCAAATCTGTTGATAGTTTTAATCAATTTCTGTGCTAGTTATACTTGAAGTACAACATCAGGTTAACATCCAGCTATACCAAAGAATATTCCCATGAATAAATTCTAATTAACAAACTCTTCAAATGTTTAGATAAGTAACAATTTGATATGCGAATCAAGTTAAATCGTCCCTTCAAAAGTTAATTAAGTTGGTCTAAAAGTTCCACAATTTAGAATATCTAAAAAGCCTTCTATGATCCTACATCTAAGATTCACAGACATAGTCGTAGTTTTAGTTGATACAAAAGCATAAGTGAGATAGCCACAAATGGAGGAATTTTTGCTTGGGGATGTGGCAGTGTTTTCTCCTTGATCTTACATTGCAACTTCTTAGTGAATCTTGATGTAGAGACTCTCTTGGAGGGTTTCTTCTAATTTACCGTAGTTTTCAACGAATTGAGAGAATACTTCTTTAGGGTTTAAAAGATCGTAGTTTAGGTATGGTAAGGTACGTACTAGCTGTACCCATAACTCGAAGTATTTTTCTTCGTACTATGGGTCATTAACGTTTTCAACTAATCGAGATTAAGTTTTCTAGAACATTTTGCTTAAAGTATCAGTTGTAGATTTGCATTCTGATTCAGATAGGTCTTTTTCTAATCGTTTTACTAGTTTTACATATACTTCGAAAATGAAAGCTTGGCTTTAGAAAGATTGATCCTCTTGCAAGTTATATAATTTAGTAATCAATGGCAGTAATGGATTGATCTTAGTGATTTCAGTTTGAGATTCAAGGGAGGTTTATAATCCTTGTTAGAATGCTTTGTCGATGTTTAAATCTTGGATTTGCAAAACAGAGAATATGATGACTGATAGTTGCTAGCAATTTGATAAATCTAATTGGATTTTAGGTAGCATTTTAGTGAGAATGTACCTCTTAGTCTTAACATCACAATTCAAGCATCCCCATTACACTAATTGAAGCAATTGATCATTATCTAACTATGCTTACTCTAATAACTAGATAGTGCATGCCACTTTAATAAATTTAGTTTTAGGCTACAAATTATCAAGCTATTCTTTAAGTTTCACAAGTTGCTCTTACTAATCCCCATCTTTAGTAAATTCAGGAGCTTATATGTTTGAATCTGAGGTTAGGATTTCAACTACTTTTTCTGTTGATATCTCCAAGCAGAGGGAGAGGTTTTCGATTGCTTTTATTTGAGAGATGTGTGGCTTTGATTTAAAGAAGAATTCTGGAATTGCTTTCTCTATTAAGATTTATTCTAGTACTCCTTTTGAAGCATCTTTTATTGCCTTTTTGGCTAACTCGCGAGCCTAATCGTAAATGAAGAATTTTGAGTCAGTTATTATTGTAGATTCAATGAATTACAACATTTCTTTTTCAGATTAGATTTGATTACTATCTGTTGAAGGAGAGATTTTTTGATATAAAAGCGAGAGTTCATTCCAAATGTAAACGATTTGAGAATATGAGACTTGAGCTGTTGGAACATCCAATTTATCTCGCATTTCATTTAGATTTTTTACTTTATCTTTTACTTAGTCTTTACTTTTAGTTTTCCCATCGGCAATAAGATCAACTAGTTCTAGAACTTGTTTATCGTAGTCTTCTGTTGAGCCTTGTCCTTCTTGCTTTACTTATTTAGATATGTATAGGTAAGTATTTGAAGATTCTTTAGTCCATAATGAATAATTAGAATTACCAACATCTACTACTTGAGATTTAAACATATCTTATGTTTTAAATAAGACCTTAAGATATTCATCTTCTTAAACTTTACCAATCTCATGTCCATAGACTTCTGGGAGTATAGTTAAATTAGGTACATCTGTCTTCTTCATGACCTATTTATATGTATCCCCTAATTTAAGTATAATCTAAAGATACCTTGTTTTGAAATTCTTCTCGATATCTAATCTTACTTACCCCATTTTAGTATCAAGCTTCCCATAATACTCTGACGAATCTTTCTTCTGAGAATAATTGCAGGATTAGACATAGTGGTGCTCCTCAAGCATTCTTGATCCTAAAGGCAGCCATTGTGTCATTGGGGGAGTTTCTTCTTCACAATCAAGTTGGTTTGGAGTTTCTTGTAATCCGAATGCACGAACATCCATTTTAAAGATGTTTTTCTCGTCCAATGAGAGGTTGAGGTACATTGTAGGCTAGAGCTGGTATTCAGAACCTAAATCAATAGTGAAGTTGTATAGAATATTGCTCTTTTCTAAATGTATTTTAGCTGGGATCAATAAATCTGTAGATGGTTTTTATAGAGATCTTGTATCAGTGAACACAGGGCTGTCAAATGGGTTCTATTGAATATCCATAACAGATCTTACAAACATTAGTTCTTTATTTCTTTAATATTTTTCTAGATAGTTTTAAGGAATCTTTTTGAATAGAAGTTCTCCAATTTAATTAATTAATTTCTCTGATTTAATCTCTTAAATTAAGTCTAATAAGAGTTTAATTTATCCTGGATTTTAAACAGCTGTTGTGAGCATATTCTATAATTAAGTAATTGAATATTCTTCAAGGATAGTTGTATCACCGCAATAATTTTTGATAAATTAGATTAGATCAGAAAGATATGAACACGATGCATCTCCAAAGAATCCTTCTTTTGGGAATAGCAATCCAAAATTAAGGTTAGTTTTTACAAAGTTATCAAAGTTTGGAATAATAGATTTAGCTAATGCAAACAATCTTAGAATCTAGCTTGACCCTTATTGTTATTCTAATTTTTTGATATATGGAGTAAAGAATGTTTTAACATTTAATATTTATTACCTTATTTTCGCATAGTCATATCCATCTGCTCCTACAGCATAACCAATAGGCATGATCTCAACACTCTTGACTTCAATCCCTTCTTGCTTTCCTTCGATTTCTACATCTAAAGTTATTGATTCAGCAGTCGAGAGATCAAGTTTGAATCTGTGTTCAGAGAGAGTTGTAAGGTTTGGGACTGGGAGAGATTATGCGGGGAGGGAATGGAAGTGTTGATTTCCGATCTCAATTCTTTAAATTGTTAGTGGAGAGGAAAGTTCTTGTTAGGTTTCACCATTTAGCTTTTTCAAACTCAGTTTGGTTTTTAAATCAGTTTTCATACCGAGATTAACGAATCTATCGAGAGATTAATCTATTTAAGTAACAGGAATTCCTTTTACTCCAAAGAATCTAATTTCAGCTGAATGTTTATGAAAATCTTTATTAAAATTGGTTGGTTTCTATCTGAAAGCTATTGGCACTAGTTGAATATACCTACACCTAGCAACAGGGACATTAAAATCAAATTCTCTTTCTAGTGCTGAATCTAAATCAAAGAAAGCAACTGGTTCATGTGGCAACCATGGCTACCCTGATTTAGATCTCTATATAGCCCATTTCTAAAAGTCTTGCTCATTCTTAATCTCTTTTCTAAAAGCAATGGATCCTTCCAAATCTTCGACTCTATCTGAAACAAACAATAAGCCTTTCCCGATTGGAAATCCAGATGAGTCTCTGTTGGATTTGCTAGCAACTGTGAATTTCATTGGTCTGATGTATTAGGCTGTGAAGTCTTGTTGCACTTTGAAAGTAAAATGAGGCTCGTTATAGTTTGAACAGAATACTTCTTTTCCAGGGAATAACATCATTGAAGGCTACACTTCTTCGTTGGCTTAAGAACCGTAGTAGGAGAATACATCAAGAGGGATGGTTTATAAACCACTAGGATTTTCATCTAAATCTGGAGCTTCATTCAATCCTTTCAATTCATTTACAGTTGATCTAACTTTTACAAT
>RRYO01000045.1:0-11172 GCA_006510565.1 Diophrys appendiculata
AACCCCAAAACCCCAAAACCCCAAAACCCCAAAACCCCAAAACCCCAAAACCCCAAAACCCCAAAACCCCGACACGATATAAGTAGATTCAATATTATACATTAAAAAATGAAGCTAAAAGCATTTAAATTGCTCCTCATAATAAGTTTCCTATCTCCTATTCACTCTGTGATAAAATTATTAGGAGAGGACCCCATAGACGACACTGAAACTTTTACTTACCCATTCCCCACTATTACTTCAAAAGACTATCCATCGTTTGATATGTGGGTAATGATTCCAGATCACAATAATTTCAATCCTTTGAGGATTTTCAATATGAGAGATATTTTCTACATAGAATTTAAGAAGCATGGATAGGAAGTTGATATGATAAAGGTTGCTTTTTAAGATTCTAATGCTTTCCTTGCTCTCAGATAAGGGTGGTTTCATGTTTCCCTAGGGCTTACTAGAAATAATAGTGGGAGGATTTATATTAATGGAATGTTTTAATTTTCAAAAGCATGCAGTCCTGGCTACATAAATGTGATTGATTTGTATTTTTCGATTTTTTCATTGCCTGTATCTTAAGTGTTTTATGCCAAATATTTCAGGGCAAATTTATACGAAAAACAACCTTTCATGTTATATTACAGAGGTTCTCGTATTATGAATGATTTAAAGATGGTTCTGCGGGTTCCATTCATATCCTCTGATCGTAATTACGTTGAAAACCCGATGTTCTACAATTTCAAGCCTATAAGCCACTCAAAAGACTCCTCAGAATACTTAATCGGCACCGAAGCCTCCTTCAGCATCCCTCTCCTCCCAGACACTTCATTCTACCCCACAACGCCATCTCAATATTTCATATCCAACCATCTCCACTCAATTGACGGAATGAAGCACACCTCAGGATTTCTTTTCACAGAATACACGATCCAGTTTTGGGTTTATGTTAATTAGATTTAACCTTATGATTTCTTTGACATTGCAGATTAAGATAAAGGGTTCTCCTTAGGGTTTAAACATGATGGGACCAATTTTATTTATTGGGTCTAAGACTAGTTTTATACTTTTGATGATATAGCAGATGGAGTCAATTCAGAGTCTATTAATCAACCATTAAATGATCATTTATGGTATCATGTAGCTATATCATACTCTCCAGGGGAAATAACTTACTCACTAAGGGTATCTTAAATTGAAAAATCATCTGTCGAGCTTCGTAATCCCACTACCTCACCGACAACTCTATTCTCTGCACCTATAAATTTGGCAAATTCTAAAGCAATCTATGGAGAATTAGAGATTAACAAAATTGCTTACAGTTTGTAATAACTAAAGCACAGAATGCGGATAAAGCGAGATCCTCAGTATTTAGACCCTAATCTGATAGCTTACTTTGATATGAGTAAGTCAGATGATTCGAATCTGAATTATTAATTTAAATATGATTATCACACTGTAGCTGGTTCTTTCGGAAAGTACAGATCAACCAAATTAAATTTCGCTTCTTACATTAGAACACTAGTCAAATGTGATGAAGGATATAAATACAATGAATATTATGATACATGCGACAAGAATACTGTAATAAAACTCAGAGATAATATGAGTATTAATTTTAATGCTTCTGGGGAGTTTTCTTTTATACTTTGGTTGAAATAAGATTAATTAGGTAGGATTTTGTAATTTAAGCCTTTAAGTCGTTATATTACTACTTAGGGAAATAACCCAGGCTTTTTCGAAATTTATTTTGATGGTTAAATGCATAATACTAAGTAAGTTGCTATTCTTAATATGTGGTATTCCATTGAGATTAGTTAAACCTATGGACTCTTTCAAATGTTTATTTCATGTGCACTTGTTTATAGTTTCACTTATAACAATCATTAGTAAACTCAAAATTTAATATTAAATACAGGGAATATAGTGTCTGTCTTATGGACAACCGATGATCCATTTGCAGGAGTGGACTATACGAAAGAATGTTAATACTTCCATGATAATTCCCATTTAGAGGAAAAAAGAAATGAATATTATTATGATTTTCATTAAGGTAACCTTGATGATTTACTTTCTACGAATGTAGCAAATCCAGGAACAACTACGCCTGATATACTAGAAGACGATATGAAAGTAAAACTAATGCGAGAACCAAAAAAGATGGCTTATATAACCAAAAATACTAATGGTATTAGCGAATTAGTATAATTCTTCTCTGATCTAGGTTAATTTTCTCTTTAAGTTTGGATAAAGCCAAATCAATACGGAGTAATATTCACTCTCACAACTGAAAGCAATTCACAACTAATGATGTTCGTAATGACCTCAAACAACGCTGCATGCGGTTAAATGAACCACAGCATCTCTTTAGACAATACCCAGTGGCACAAATATTATGTTAAATTAGAAAGAAATTATTAAAAATGCTTGATCAATAACAATTCAATTGAAGAATCTCAATCGCAGCTCACGAACTTACTCCCTAACATTAACTACAAATTCAACATTAAAAACGGAGTGATCTTTCGACATTTGAAAATATTCGGATAATAAAGATTAAGTAAAGAACCTCCCCTTTATTATCTTGATGGAATTATGGGGGACGTTCCAAGTGCTATGGCTATAGAGAATTAGAATTTTAAGTTGCTATTCTATCCAGAGAACATAGCTTGGGCTACAGACATGGATTTTATCCCTTCCTCGGAAAGAGTAACAACACAAATACTAAGAATGGAGATGAGTAAGTAGGGATTGATAAATAGCTTAGTATAGGCAACTGGATTTTATTTAGAAACATGGGTATTTATTATACATTCTTCAAAATAGATATTCGAGATACCAAATATCGGGTTCAAAGTTCTGGTTCTATTTACTTAAAGTATCAGAGTCGATTAATTACTATAAACTGGTCATAGTGGCTTTGATTCAAATATAAAGACCTAAAAAGATGAATGGCAGTTAATACAATTGTTCATCGACTCTTAGAATCAACTTAAAATTAATATAAATCAAGCTCTAAGTGATCAGAATAAGTAGCTTTAACCATTCGTTAATATTGACCCTGGAAATAACTATGATGTTCTAATTGGAGATTCACATTTATATTTATGGGCATTAGGTATTTCTAATACAGATTAAACTAATGATATTCAAAAGAGAATTTAAAATAAGTATTTCGGTTATTTATACTACAATGGATAAGATGGAATAAATAACCTATTCGAGGAATGTACTCTCTAATTTTTAGCTCCTGAAGGAAATAGCTATTCTTTCTTCAAAGGCTAGATACCTGAGATTCCTTATAAAACTTAAATATCATAACCATTTAGTGATTAAATAAATTTAGATTTAACAGGTTTGGGATTTTAAAGTAAAGAATACTTCACATCAACATGGTGGGCTAAAGGAAGCGATTTTGAAGTAACTTTAAGTCCTAATATAGTATGGACTTAATATGCTTCTCCTGATATAGAATTTTCTGACAAAATAATAACAGGATCAGTAGAAGACTCAAAATGGACATTCTACAAATATAGTTATTAATAAAATAAAGTAAAACTTAAAATTACTTATCTTGAGGTTTATGAAGGAAGTGATTCTGTGTATACTCCATCTGACATTACTAAGCTTGAAATAACTTTCTCATCAGGAAATTTGGTTTCATCTTTCACATTCAATAACTACATAGGCAGTGGCACCATTATAACTCGGCAATTACATTCCATCCCATAATATGAATTACCAAATCTGTAAGTAACAGAATAGAATAGCAAGCTGTGGGTAAATGATATTCTTCATTCATTTACAACTCCTAATGTAGCAATTGTTGATAACCCAATAAAATGCCCAAGAGGCTTTTACTATGATGGTGAAATCTGTTTAAAAGATTAGATTTTAAAAATAAAAACAGATAAAGCTAGATCAATGCCTTTTATTATACAAATTCCAAATGTCCTTGAAGAGGCATCCAGTACTGATGCTTGGGTCAATTTCTCAAGGCCACCTTCTCCATGTGGACCTTAAGAATGTGCTTTCTATGGGATTTCTAGTCTCCGAGGAGAATCTAATTCTGTTTAAATGGAAACTTTTAAAAGTAACCCTAATATTACTGCAAGAGGAAGCCCATATAGTATCTACAGCAATGTCACAAACGGGCAATAATATAATTATGAGGAATGGTATTTTATAGGAATCTATTTTTTCAAGGAATCTATTTCATGTAGGTTTTATTATGAGATTATAGAAGGAAGGACAGCACATATTTCGTTCCCATGCACTATTCAATCAAAAGATAAGTTTTATATTCACTTTGGCAAAACAATGGACGGTAGAACTAAGCCAATAGATATTTCTGTTTCTAGGGTTAACTTAAAATCATATTAAATAGGAAGTACAATGTCATCTTACAACGCTAGATCTCCTCTATCAATCTAAGGCGTGTACATGCAATACAACATGCGAGACGACAAAGACATAACCCACTTCATAAAGATAGAAGACGAAATAAAGTACCAAGATTATGAATATTAGGTAAACAGTACTCCTTCTCCGTATACACCTTTTGCTTGCTCAGGTAAAACTAGACTAGCTAAAAACTATGAATGCGAATCATTTGATAGTCTTAATATTAAGAGTTCGCTTCTGTATTATAATAATATGGAACCTAATTATACAGATGATCAATATACAGTTTCAATGTGGCTTTACTTTTAGATTTTAATTACTGGAGCAGTACCTGTATAAACTAAAATGATCATCTCCAGAGGTTAATAATTTGAAATTATCTATAATGATTTATCAAAAATACTGATAAATGCAAATTAATAAGTATTGGAATCATAAAATTTGATACCTCTTCAGTAATGGTTTCATATCGCTTTAACAATTGATAAGCAGGATTATAAATTATATTGGGAGACATAATTAGATTCTTCTGGGACATCTCAATTATTATTCATAGACAGATATAGTTCCACCTCAAGTCTAACAACTATAGGTAAACACATAATGGAATTCAGTAGCTGTTTAAGTTAAAGTGAAATAGAAATGGTGTCTAAATCAAGTTCATTCTTCTCCAACAAACTGCAAGTAATGGCATTCCTAACTGAAGACATTATCCAAACTTAGTTGTATTATGATCTGACTAATTAGATTTCTAGATATAGGGAAATTGATGTCTTAATTACAGACCTTGATGCCCCGGAAGTCTTTTAGTGTCCACAAGGGATGGTATTCAAATCATCATAATGCTAGTAATATGAATCTGATGTATTGGTCTAAACTTAAATTGTTGTCTAATTAGGCTCATATGAATAGGATTCCCTAATTTGGAGTTAATTATGCATAGCTACATGGATTAAAATTATTGACCCTAATGTTAATTCAAGTATATTCAACTTTGCATAAAATTCATAACTTTAATATAATTAAGGAGAAATGTATTTCTAATATCAGTAAAATTAATTAAACTATGGAGCTTCAGAAGGCGCTACTGATATTTATGGAGAATGGGCTTTTATTGCAGCGTAAGGATCTTTAAGCCACGATAAAATGCAATTATTAAAAGGGAAAGTAAAATTATAAGAAAGAAGTGGATTACAAGAAGGTACTATATAAAATTTATCTAGCTTCTCATGGTTTGGTTCATTTAAAGCTAATGTTCGAGACAGTATTGTATTAGAAAGATATTTAAGTTTAGGGGAAATAATATCATTACAAATTAAGCGTGGGTACCCAACTCTATCAACCCGTTCCTACTTATACTTCGACCCTACCTCATCCTCCTCCTCACTGTTATTTGACTGTAAAACTCGTCTCCTCGCCAGCTCCTCCACCCCTCCTACACCCACTCCCTTCCCCAACCCATACACCTTCGGCATACCATCTCTTGACTGCTCACATACTCGTTCTTTAGATTTGATTAAATGTTCGCAGGAGAAGGCGTTGCTGACCATTACCGAGTTGTATTTACCTTTGTAGAAATCTCTAGATGGCTTGGATTCCTTTTCATTTTCAGTCTGGACCTATGCCGGATTGTATCTAAGGATTGGCACTTTGGTCCTTAAAGTTGATAATAGTTCAATTGAATATAATGGAACATCTTCATTCTTTAGTCAAGATGAGACATGGAAATATATTGCAGTGCAACATTTTTCAAAATATGTATCTAAAGTCATCTTTAAATCTTATTATTACCAAGATGATAAAGATTTTAGCACATTGAGTTATTAATCTCCTTCTGGTAGCGAGTTAGTAATCGGATCTGGTATGTATGTAAAAGACATCATGATATTTGACTCTGTAATAGCGAAAGAAATTTTGTTATAATTTTCCTATTCAAGATAACCCTCTTCAATTTCACCTCATCTTATTTTCTATACTAGATTAGATGAATCTTTCGGAAATACTTTGTACGACATAGCATTCCCAGGTTAAGAAATTGTTCTTACTGAAGGAGTTAATTTTGTTTGGGCTGATTTTTATAAAACTCTGATCTGCGATGAAGGAATGTCTGGAGGTAGAATTAATAATTAATGCTAACCTTAAATGAGGAAACCATATTTTATCAAGTCAAGTTCCGGCTTCCTAATGACCAATAAAGCAATGTAGACCAAAGAATTTTCTATATAAATATGGATTAAAATTACAGATTAAGACGACTGTATTGAATGTGGGATTTTTAGAGGTTAGCTAGGCAATGATAGTTTATTTAAAGCAGGATATAATCTCTAGTCTCCAACATTAGAGTTTTTTTATACAGAAGCCACTAATACGTATGATGAAAACTTAGAATAATTAACATATCCCCTATAATTTGACTAAATAAAAGGTGAGTATGATAAAAATCTATTTATTAATTAATGGACTTTAATTTCCCTGGGAGTTTCAAATGATAGAGGGTATAAACATTTATTAATAAACACTGAATTGATAGCATATGGAGGAAATTCAATATAGTAATTCCCCGAAATAAAACTTATTGTTGGAAATAATTACAGTACTTCCAAATCATCATTTACAGGGTTCGTGTCTGAATTACAGATATGGAGAGTATTCCTAAACCGTCAATAAATAATAACATAAAAGCACAATAGAATAAACTCTGAAAAGTAAAAAATAACAGTATCATAATTTTACGATTTCTCTGAATCAGCTGGTTACTATTCATCTAATATTATGAGTTAGAGAGAAAACATTGAGTTCAAGGTATCAGGCTATGGGAGATCTCCTTATTGGGTCGAGGATGTAAGTTAAGTTAGAGTTGTATGCCTTGATGGACAAATCTTTGATGGAACTAATTGTGTTGAACTGTCTGAAGAAAAAGTTTTTAAAATAATACGAGGAACTCTTTCTGCTCATATTTAATAAGGTTATAGGGGGATTACTAGAGATGAATGGTCACTTGTCCTTTGGATTGGATTTACTGATTTGACCAGTGCTTAAGACGGAGAAATATTCAAAATACAAAGACCTGATGATTTCATAATAAGCTTTACTTATTAAAACTAAGAATCAATATTAGTAGAATATATAGCCTAAGGTAAAGAAATATACATGCATACTTTAGAAAACCCATCTCAGAAATGGTTTAGTATTCATGCTTCTCTATCAGTCACAAAGTAAGCATTCGTAGTAGTAGCTAGAGAAGGAGACTTAGAGTTATTCTACGACAAATTCTATCTCGAGAGGAGAGAGATTGAGTTGATGACTCCAAGAGGGGTAATTTATGATGAAGATGATCGGTTGGAGTTAATTGCAACAGGGGCTTCTCCCATTAAAGTTAGAGAGCTTAGGTTGTTTGATACTTTCTTTCAATATAATAGTTTCTTTGTTAACTCTATCTTGACTAAGATTGATGGAACACTTCATCCCTATATGACATTGTATTTAAGACTGGATGATGGAACTGATATAATAGAAGATAGGTCTTATCTTGGGTCAACTCATAATATTAATGATATATTTACAGGAGATTATGCCTGGATTCATAATAATCAGGTTGAGTTGATTTCATAGTATATGCTTTGCAACCCATATTCAAAGTCTTTGACAGGGTTTTCATCTGATTGTGAACCAGTGACATGTGAGAGATACTGTAACTATTGTTCACATGATGCATCTGAATGTTACTTCTGTTATGAAAAATCCCTAAAAGTAGCAGGATGTGGATCTATGGATAATAGTGATGTAAAAGTATATCAAGAGCACCCTAAAACTTCTTTGATATTAGAGCATGCTGCTCAAGAGTGTGACGTAGTAATCGGGAGAGATTATTTACAGCAAGACTGTTTCGGATGTAAAGAAAAAATCAAAGATGAATATCTATATGAGAAAGGTACAGCTTGTATATATGATATCTGTGGAAATGGGGTTTTGAAGCCTAATGAGGAATGTGATGATGGGAATAATGATAATGATGATGGGTGTGATCAAGACTGTAAGGTCGAAGAGTGGTATTACTGTGATGAAACTTTCCCAGTACAAATCGATGGATTTGTTGTTTAAGAGAAAACTTCACTGTGTAAACCCATCTGTGGAGATGGGATAAACATATCTCATCTTACTGGAATCTAAAAATTGTATAACGAGAATTGCGATGATGGAAACCTCGATACAGGAGATGGGTGCGGAAGTGATTGCCGAGCAGAGTATGCTTATGGATGCTTTGGGAATTCAAGAGATGGCCCTGATATTTGTCTTAAATGTATGGATATCCTTGAGACTCCATATTCGTATTAAGGAAAGTGCATAGAAGATTGCCCGCCTTAATCTTATCCAGGTGTGGAGAATATGTGTCTCCCATGCCCTGATGATGGATGTATATGTGTTAAGTTTTCTAATACAGAAATATAGTGCGTCAAATGTTTTGAACCTGGAGAATATTTGGATTATGATAATAATGTCTGTGTTTAAATCTGTCCTGTAGGGTAATATGGAAATGATGACACGAAATAATGCGAACTATGCGATCCTTCATGTGAAGACTGTGCTCTAAAACCATATTTATGCACACAATGTGATTCATATCATGATCTTGTTTTTAAGTAATGCTTATAAAAGATTTGTCCAGCTGGCCAATTCCTGACCTAAAACGGATCATGTTCATAATGTAATAGTAATTGCATACAATGTGTGAACTTCAACTATTGCATAGAATGTAGATCAGAATTCTAGCTAATTGAGGGGTAATGTTTACCTTGTTCAACAGGCTACTACTTCAACCCAATGTCTCTCTCCTGCGACCACAGATGTGGTGATGGGATTAAAGTCGCTGAAGAGGAATGTGACGATGGGAATAATGAGAAAGAAGATGGATGTAGTGATGTGTGTGTTTAAGAAACCGGGTTTACATGTAATGAAGTTAATGGAGAAATTAAATGTGTGGATAATAAACAACCATAATGGGTTATTTTGAATACATTTTAGAATAATTCAGCACTCATTGGATTTGATTAGATTGTTGAAATAAATAAAGAAACCTTAGAGTAAGATATAGCCATTAAAGTTATAAATGCAAAGACTAATGATGTATTTGATGTTGATCATTCTCTTTAGGTATTCGAACAAACTTTTATCATTGATGTGTCTCTAAACTTCACAGTAAAAGGATACTAAGAAGAACAATTTTAAATTTATCTACCATTAGATCCATTATTAAAAACAGTCTAAAATAAACTCTAAATTCCTGTAATTAAGAAACAATAAACATATTAGGCATCTCCTTACTTCTATCTAAAGCCAGAAATTGAAGCAACAATATAGTCTGTTGGACAAGTAACTGAAAATGGAATTATAGGATTATTTTCTGCTAACATGATAGCTTCTGCAGTGATGAGCGTCGGGAAATCCTATTTATGGAAGACAATTAATGCGTTACAAATGTTAAGCGCATTAGTATTAATAGAAACAGACTACCCTGCTCACGTTCGTAAAGTATTCTCATATTTCAACGTAGCCAACATGAAATCCACATCTCTGCCTAACATCTACTACTTAATGTTCCCAGATACAAGCCCAGGAAGCGCTTACTCCCCTCATCTTCAATACTTCGATGTAGGATCCACTCTGTTTGTTGATTTATTCCTTCCGAGGTTTGAAATAGTAATCCTGATGGCTCTTTTAGGATATTTGTGTGGGTTTATTGTCCCAGCACTTGAGAAAGAAGGCTTTATTAAGAGGAATATTAGTAATTTTCACTGGAATGCTATTATTAGGATGATTGTGTAGTTGTATTTGCCGTCCTGTCTATTTACATTCATTAATTTACATACAGTAAGTTTAGATGCTTAATAATTTTAGCTTGATTTTAAGACATTACCACAAATAGTATCATAATGTATGGCATTCAGTTGCATAATATTCTTATTATCATTCCCTGTATTCTTAATGAACATGAAGATGCAATTCAGTTAAAGAATGTTAGTAAAGCAGCAATTCAACGTAAACAACAACTACACTCGTAAATACTCGACTCTATTAGAAGGTTTGTAAAGCGCATCATCTCATTACTACGCATTATTCATATTCCGTAGACTAGCATACTCATGGGTAATTCTATTCATCCGGCACACTCCTCTCGCTCAATTCGCGCTAACCTCCGCCATAACAATTGTGTGGATTGCTTACTTGTCGATAAAGAAACCATTGAAACCCGAATTTCTGAATTTCTCAACAATTATTGATGAGTTGGTCTTTTTGGTCGTGACGATCGGGTTTGCCATGTTAGAGTTTGATGAGATCGGAGATGCGAATAAAGATATTATTGGATGGGTCGTGGTAGGACTTGTTGCATTAGTGCTTTTAATTAACTTTCTAGTTATCATCTTCAATATCGCCAGTTAAATCCGTGCAAAGATCCGTAAAGTACCAACCCCATCACCACCGCCTACACCTCCTTCTAAACCGAAAATAGAACGCAAAGAAACAACCTAGGCTTAAATACTACCGTTAAACATTCCTACGATCGAAACATTCCTCAAAGAGAGAACTGTCTAGCAAATTCAATTAAGAAGTGGAGTAGATAATAAATCTTTGTGGCAGAGAGGATTGTCTAAATTTGTGTTGGAGGCTAAAAAGAATAAATGATTAACTTTATTTTTCATTTCATATCCTAGGGGGTTTTGGGGTTTTGGGGTTTTGGGGTTTTGGGGTTTTGGGGTTTTGGGGTTTTGGGGTTTTGGGGTT